>PJEM01000231.1:447552-476363 GCA_004023845.1 Helogale parvula
CCCCCCCCCCCCCCCCCCCCCCCGCCTCTGCACCTGAGACAGCCGTGCCCCGCCCCCAGGTCTTCCTGCCCTCCCTGCACCCGGTCCACACTCGGGAGCAGGGAGCCACACGTCCCTAAGCCCCAGGCACCCTCAGGTGGGGACTCGTGTGAATCTCAAGCCCTTCGTGGGTGAAATGAGCAGAACAGGGTCTCCCTCGCGGGGCTGGTTGGGGTAATTAAAGGAGACAGGGCGTGTGAAATGACCGAGAGGCTGGCTGACAAGGTGCCAGGGGGCTCGGCTGCAGGGCCAGTAACGAGGAGTTAGACCTCAGGGGTCAGCAAACTCCAGCCCGCACGCCAGCCGCCTGCTTTTGTGAATAAAACTCAATTGGGACGCAGTGATTCCCGTCCTTTGCAGAGGCAGTGTTGTGTGGTTGCTTTAGACACCAGGAGGGGTGCCTCAAAATCATAAATATTTACCATCTAGCCCTTTCCAGAAAACAGGCTGCCAATCAGGGACTGAGTGATTGCGAGGGTCCCCTCCAGCTCTGACTTGGGAGAGAATTCTCTTTCTCCTCTTCCTGTCTTCCTGTCCTTACAACCCTCTCTTCCAGCTCCTGCCCACTGCACGCCTCCCTTTTCCTTTGCTCCTTTCTCCCTTCTTCCTCCTGCTCCTCCTTCTTTTCTCCACAATGAGATAAAGGCCAGATAAGTACGCTGAGCCTTTGTGAAAATAGACATATGTCCCCTCCTTGAAAAGACCTAACTATAGAGAACACACTGGTGCTTATCAGAGGGGAGGTGGGGGTGTGTGGGGGGAATGGGTGACGGGGGTCAAGAGCACAGTTACTGTAAGGAGTACTGAATAATCAACAGAGTTGTCGGATCATTATATTGTACACCTGAAATTAATATAACACTGTATATTAATTATACTTGAAAAAAATAGTGTTTCCTGTAAAAAAGACATTTTGTTCATATCAGTTTTTTAAACTAGACTGTGAACTTCTTATGAGTAGGGCTATCTCATTTGTTCTTAAGATTATGTATATACCGTTGACCACTGAGCAACGCTGGTGTTAGGGCACCAACTCCTCTCGTAGTCACGAATCTGTGTGTGACGCTTGACTCCCTAAGAGCTTAACTATTAATAGCCTAGTGCTGAAATGAAGCCTTCCCAATAATACAGACGGTCAACTAACACATATTTCATATGTTATATACACCATATACTGTAGTACTCTTACAAGAAAGTAAGATAGAGAAAGGAAAATGTTGTTAAGAAAATCATAAGGAAAATCTTTTAGGGCACCTGGGTGACTCGGTCTGTTAAACCTTGGACAGCTCAGGTCATGAGCTCACAGTTTGTGGGTTCGAGCCCTGTGTTGGTCTCTGTGCTGACAGCTGGGAGCCTGGAGCCTGCTACCGATTCTGTGCCTCTCTCTCTCTCTGACTCCCCCCTGCTCGCATTGTCTCTCAAAAATAAATAAAAAACATTTTAAAAAATTTTAAATAAAGAAAAGAAAACAGTTTATTGAAAGCAGGAGCTGACACTTTTAGTCCATATTATCCTTAAAGGGATGAATAAATGAAGAACAACTAATGACATACATTTTATAATTTGAATGGTTCAAGGGGGTTCTGTTCTTAAATTAGGAGACAATAACCACCCTTCTGTCCAACCCTCTACTCTGCAACAGTATTCAGTATCTAAGGAAGATGCCGGGGTATAGCCAGGCCATAAACTAACCTCCACTCTTTACCCAAGTATGACCAAATCCACCTGCGAGAACTCAGATACGTTTCCATGATCGGCTCATCAGTTCAAAGTGGGTCCCATTAAAGCCTCCTTTACAGGAAACTAATCATAGTTTCCTGCAAATTGGAGGAAATGCTGTTCCAATCAAATACACAATTCCCCTCCCTTATAATTCAGGTTTCCTGGTGTTATGTGACATTTACCGGTTGGCAGAACCCTCAAAATTATTCCTTTCAGGAAGGGATTCTTGCATTATGAATAAAAATTTTTAACTTGGCTTTGATAGAACTTATGTTCTTCTGCCCAGCCTCTCCCAATCTTACCTCACGACATTTGCAAACTTTGATGTCAATTCAATTACTTGCCATCTAATTATTTTATTATCTGAGCACAAAAGACAATGGCTTCCATTTACAATACTGAGTTCACATGTATTTTCCAATAGGCTTTCCCCACATCATCTCTCATCTAATCCTGAAAATAACCACAGGGGGCATGTGAATGTGCTGTGTGTTGTAATTAAAGATAACAATAACAACAGCATCTAAACGGAAGTAGAAAATGATGCAGTAAATTATTCATAATTGCATAGTAAGTAAGTAGTGACACACATATTCATAAGTAGGTCTAGTTTGGGGCACCTGGGTGGCTCAGTTGGTTAAGCGTCTGGCTTGATTTAGGTTCAGGTCACGATCTCAGGGTTCGTGAGTTTGAGCCCCCATAAGGGTCTGCCCTGGCAGCGCGGAGCCTGCTGGACATTCTCTCTCTCCTCTATCTCTCTGCCTCTACCCTGTTCATACATTCTCTCTCTCAAAATGAATAAATAAACTTTAAAAAATTGTTTAAATAAGTAGGTCTAGTTCCTTACTCTGTTCTCTTAATTACTTAGCCATATTGATTGTCAGGCCACTCAACGGTAGAACAATGGAGCCGGACACTGGACTGTAATCACGTCACTACTAACATCACTGCAATAAGCCACAGCTTCAGGCTTGATGATCTGGCGATTGCAGGAATTGGGGAGGTTGAACCTCTCTTAGCCATTCTAAATCTGAGAGTTCCTTTAGGGAAGGGGATGGTGAACTAAGTTTATCACATATATGAATGGTTGAAAAAACATCCAAAGAAAATACTTGTGGCACATAAAAATTATCTGGAATTCAGACTTCACCATAAACAAATCCCTGTCGGAACACGGCAACACTCATTTATATGTGCGTCGTCTGTGGTGCTTTTGCGTTACAACAGCAAAAACAGGGCTGACTAGTTACAACACAGAACACAGGGATAGCAAAGTCTAGAATATTTGCTAACTGTCCCTTTAGTTTATTTTGGGGTACAGTCTCATTGTCGTCTCCTGCATGGAGGCTTGCTTTGTTTCTTTGCTCTCTCTGGAACATGAAAAGTGCCAATAATATCTAACCCAAGGTATATGATTTCTCTTACACCATCCAGACTCAAAGGCTTTTTTTTTTCTTTTTAATTTTTATGTTTATTCATTTTTTGAAGAGACAGAGCGAGTAAGCAGGGGAGGGGCAGAGAGAGAGGGAGACAGAATGCAAAGCAGACTCCAGGCTCCAAGCTGTCAGCACAGAGCCCGACACAGGGCTCAAACCCACACACAATGAGATCATGACCTGAGCCAAAGTTGGCCACTTAACCCTCTGAGCCACCAGGTGCCCCAGGACTGAAAGGCTTTAATTCCAGCTAGTCTAGCCATGATTGATGCTTTGAAACTCTCTATAACAGTTCTGCCCAACAGAATTTCTTGTAATGATAGAAATGTTCCTTCTCTGTGCTGTCAAATATGGCACAGGTGACTGCATGTGGCTCTTGAGTCACTGAAATGTGACTAGTGCTACTGAGGAGTTAGATTTTGGAATTTGCGTTCATTCAAATTTAAATCTGAGTTCCCACATTGGACACTGAAGGTCTAGATGCTCTGCTGACTCATCATGGGACTTCAGCTTGAATGAGTCAGCGCCAGCCAACCACTCTGTCTTTGGGCAACTCTTACTAGATGATGGTCCTGTTTCATTGAAGAAACTTTCCCGATAATGTATATACCTTATTTTTAGTTCAATCACTTGGGGCCATGAAAAATAAGCCCAATTTCCCTGACACTGTCAATCCTTCACATGTCTGAGGTAAGTGAGAGTGGGTACCGACCCATCGAAATATGTCTGAGAGGCATGCTTTGTTCTCCAAAGCTGGGCTGGAAGCTAAGAGAGGGTTAGTGTACCAAGGAGAACCAAGTAAAATACCACCTACTGGGCAATTTCTGCCCAGCATGGAAATCCTTTCTATTTAGAGGTTTGAGTTCTAGTGGGTCACAGGAATCCCACCAGGGAAAACCACATCTTCTTTTTCTCTGCTGGAAGTTCAGGCTCAGGTAGACGGCCAGGCTTCTGTCAATAAATGGCTCCCACCCTTCATGTTTAATTTGGAAAAAAAAAAAAAGACAAATGGGGCGGAGATGGGAGTTCACTCACAGTGAGTGGCCAAGTCCAGCGACTGACATTCTAACCATACTGTTCAAACCAGAGAGTCTGAAACTATCCCTTCGCAATATTCTCAGTTTCCTTGGCACTTAGTTTTGGTCCATTGTACACGCCTTAGTCTCCGGCCTTACCATTGCTTCTCTATGATATATCTCCAGAAATTTCTTTTCTATTTCCTCTAGCCAAGTTGAATTTTGTTACTTATAGCTGAAAAGCCAGAGTGGGATAACTAGCAAAATTACTCCGTGGCTTTACAACTGGTTTTGAGGTTACTCGTCAAATGTCCAGGGAAGCGGAGGAATTCTGCAGAAAGAGGCTGGTTTTGGTTGACCTTGGTCAATGCGCTGCAGAAAATAATCAGAATTGATTCTGAGACTGCCAAGACCGTGTCTGCAATCCTTAAGTGATCTGGAGGACAGACATGGCCTGGCCCTGTGGGGCCACAGGGAAGACAAGGCCTGTGATGTCACTGTTGTAACATGATGATCGACGGCTCGTAGTGGGGATAAGGAAAGGGGATACGAGATGCCAGCAGAGTAACCCCCAACACTGTGAAGTACATGAACTACCATTTTCTGTCTTGGTGTTCAGAAAATTCAGAATTAAATTTAAAGCTTTGGAAGACAGAAACGATATAAAACTACATAACCAGGGGATTTGTCTCATACCCAGTCTCTTGATAACTGCTTTAGATTTTATATTCCTGTTGTAAGGATCTCATATCTTTTTGAGTTTAGGTGTCTTAATACTTGTTTTGGATGTGGATATGGTGTACATTTAAAATAAATTATTCCTCTTCAGTCAGAAGAGCAAAGCTTTCCTGGGCACAGACGATGGCCAGGTCGGGGGAAGGATCAACAGTGTGGTTCCTTCCATGAGGAAACTCACTAGGTCTGCTCATCAGCAGAAACTTTGGGAAGTGAGTCCAGTGGTCCAAGCTACTGGGAGAGGAAATATTGAGCAGCACAAGGATGGATGTGAGGGGGATTCGGGGCCTAATCTAGAGAAATGGTCTTGCATTTGGGGGGTCAGGAGGCTGGCTGCTTGCCCTGGTGGATGATCAAGGTTTGCATAAGTGTGCTGCAGAAACTCCTGTGGGAGCCAAATGAGAAAGTGCACTGGAATAGGAAAGGTGCCAAATGGTTTCAGAAAAGAAAGCAAACCCATCAGTTTGGGAAGATACAGAAGGGCTTCACAGAGTAGGTGTCCTAGACAATAGTGGAGTTTGATGCCAACCAAGGAAGAGATTCAGAAAATATGTTGGGTTTCTCTGTGTACATGTTGATCCTGGGCCATGGCTTGTACTGGAGCCTCTGGGGTTACTGGGAAGAAACAAAGTTCTGGAAGTGTGTGGAAAATAATCCTCTATCCCAAGGCCACAACTCAAGCAAGATCTGGCCCTCACACTTAGAATCAAGATTAAGTCAGTAGATATTAAAAACCCAGAAAGAATTTCCCAAAATAAGGCTACCTCTTAACTGGGAAGTCTGGTTCCTCCAGTTGGAGTACATATGGCTCATATGGCTTGAATTTTAGAGTTGGACAGACCCTAGTGTGCTGTGTGACCTTGGGCAAGTCATTGCATCTCTTATGAGCGTTGGTTTTATCACTTGTAAAATCAAGATGGTGATGGTTAATTTGTGGGATTTGACTATGAATGTTAAATGAGACAATGAACTTAAAATTCCTGGCATGTCAAAGGCTCTCAGTAAATGATGCCGACAGCTCACTTCCCACGCCCATCTGGCCGTCCAGGCATGATTCCTCTTTGTGCTTCTGCTGCTTAGAACACATATCTTCTCCATTGGCCCAGATCCTATCCATTAAGTCCCAAATCATATGTCTCCAGTTCCATGTGTCCTTCCTGTCTCAGCAGAGTAACTGTCTATAACTATCACCTTGTCCTTTAGTGGACTTAGCTACATTTTCCTACAGCACTGCTTTTTATCAAGCAACAGAGTTTAATGGCCATGGTTTATCTCCCCTACTGAACTATAATCTCCTGGAAATCAGGCTCTAGGTATGCATTCATCCACATGTAGCTCAAAGTCATTACAACAAACCCTTCTCCAGCGCTGCTGTCTGACAGACCCCATAAAAGAATCTGGGGATACGAGGAAGAGTACATCGCAAACTAGCTTGAGTTCTCCAGGGGGCTAGTGATCATTGACAAACAATAGTCCCATGGTGTTTGGTTCCTAAGACAGAGCCTTATCATATAGATATATTTTCAAAGAATGTGATTGTGGAAAGAGGAGCATGAGGAAATAATGCCTAGAAATGCAAGTCTGTCAAGGAATCAGCATTTAAGAATCTTTAAAAAATAAAAAAAGAGAGGGAGGCTGGAAGAGTGTATGACACTAGCCATGAGCAGAGAAAAGACACCAGGAATTACCACCACTCTCAATAACTGGTGTTGGCGATGAATAACCCTCTGGCGATTGAATAAAGAAGCCAACCATTTAACAATGAAAAGTTTGCCCCCGGATTTTCACTAAGTCATTTTCCTCAAGAGCATTTATGGCATGTTTGGTATATCCCCGGCACTGGCTGCACTAGAGTTCTAAAATTAACCAGACAGCACTTGCCTACAAAGAGCTCCACCACAGAAGAAAAGAAAGTAAACAGATAATCACACCCCAGTGTAAGTGTTATGGTGGGAAGCAGCTCAGACATTATAGAGAAGAGGGAGAGAAATTTGCATTGTGGGAGCCCCAGCAAGGGGGGGGTGGTCAATTATATTTGGACATTTATTTATGTGCTTGATTCTCCCTTGACTCTTAGCCTTCTGCCCTGTAACTGGCAACATCGAGAACATGGCAGACATGGGTTTTGAGAAACCATCACTAACAAATATTACAACAAGAATAGGAGTCAGCAAACTATGGCCTGCCATCTGTTTTTATAAATAAAGTTTTATTGGAACACAACCATCCATGTACATTCATTTACATATTGTCCACAGCTGCTTGTGTGCTAAGAAGCAAGGTTGAGTAGTTGTGACAAGGGATGAGTGGCCCACAGAGCCTAAATTATTACTGGATAGCCTTAAAAAAAAAAAAAAGATTGCCAATCCTTTCTTTAGACTCTACTCCCATTGGAGTCAGTGCTGGGGTTTACATTATTAAGCGCCCATCCTTGTCTCAGGCATGCTATGTCAAGGAATAGAGGAAAATATGAAAGAGGAAAGGGCGTTCACATTCTCTGTGTGCCTACCATCTGCCAGGCCCTGTGCTAGACCCCGAATTCTGCATCACATCCTCACAATCATCTGTAAGATAGTTCTTATCCCCCATTAATATATTAAGAAAGGGAGGCTCAGAGAAACTGTGACTTCCATATTGTTATTCAGTTAATGACAAGCAGATATTTGATCTCAAGACTTTCTAAGTCCCAAGTACTCAATATTTATTCTCAGAGACAACTCTCCTTCTTAAGTAGCAGAACACTAAAATCAAACAACCAATCAGTCCAAGTAAGAACATGGTTGACATTACTAACTGCACGGGGAAAGTGTGTTAGGTGTATGCTTTTAAGACCCTAAAGAGTGATGCTCTTGTTTCTCAGAACCAACTGGAAGATGACATACATCAAACAGGAAGGGGTCAAACATCACCTTTCTATCATGAAAGCATTACCGGAGGGTGGGGCTTAAGCTACAACCAAGAGGACATACTAATAGTGCCCCTGGAACTGAGTTTCCCTGTCCCCTCCCTGGAGCTCTGGGGACCCCTACACCTCCCTGTACTGAACAATTCACATGCACAGCCTCAGAGAATGCGTACTCCCTGCAACAAGGGAGCTTAGTGGAGAAGAAAGGAAGCAGCTGAATCCATCTGCTGAGCTCAACAATCCGGAAAGTCCCTCCTCCCCAGGAGCAACAGAAGATGAGCAGGTGTCTGATTCTAACGAAGGTCCTTCTACAATAAAATGCAAAGTGTGAAGAAAGGAAGTCCTAGCCAGCAACTGTGTCTTAGGAACTCTGTTCTCACCAGAACTGGGCATGGGCTTCTTCTCTCCTGAGCCTCCTACCCAGGCAGATGGGTAGCCCTGGGAGTCTGTGACTCTTAGGGAAGTGGCCCCACCTTTGACCCCCTTATCAGGCCTGGGTCCTGCTGTGCACTTCTGGTTAGCATTGGGAATCCAGGCAGCCCTAACCTACTGGGATCCTGCCTGCCCCTTACTCCAGGATTTCAACTTTCTTCTCTGTTCTCCCACTTTTTGGCAGGCATCCTTTTGAAATGAATGGACATTCCTTGAACAGGGCCACCATTAATCTCCCGATCATGAATATGAGCAGAGACATTACTCAGAGACAGCTGCCTTTCATGCTCACCCAAGCAGACCAGAATCTGGTTACCGTTTTCACATCATTTTATTAGATTTACCCAGTGCAGAACCTACAGAAAGAAATTCCAGTATACTGCCAGCTAAAATCATCCAGAAATCCCCCAGCGTGCCTTCTCAAAGCCAGCAAGAGGGGTGCTGAGCTTCCTCCAGCCTGAGAGCCCAAGTGCCACCAAAGTCTGCTTTCTTCTTCCTGACACTGACATTGCACCAACCTCTAGCACAAACCACAGTGTGCTGTCACCAGTCTAAGGACAGAGCCATGTGTTCCAAAGCAGACGGAGGCTCACCTTCAGGGACAGACACGTCTCACGTGCAAAGCTCCTGAGGCTCTTAGAGCAACTTTGGCAGACCCTGCTCATTTCCACTGCCAAGCCAGCAGAGAGACGAATGGGGTGCCCCTCAAAGTTCAAGGTGACTCTGTGAGCTGCTCTGATGACACAAGGAAACCACACATCATTCTTGAGAGCAAGCCTGTGTCACAGGAGCTCACAGGCTGCCAGGCATGTGAATACCCAGTGAGCCTGACCACAGCCTGGTGGGGGCTTTTCCAACAGGTGTCCAACACATGCCGTGGGAAACAAGGAGGGTGCGGTTTATTCCGCTGGGGTGTCGGACACGACTGACATTTTAAGTTGCATTTTAGGGGTTTAACTCATTCTGCAAGGAGAAAAATGCGAGAATCCACAATTGTGGGTAGTTCACAAAAGCACGCATGAAGGAGTTAATGGTGAGCGGAAAGGACTAGCTGGGGCCAGACCATACGGGTCTGGAAACTCCTGCTACTCATGTTTGTAAGCAGAGCCCCCAGCCCAGGGCCTTCCCCCCACCCCCACACCCAAACAATGGTGTGCTCAGAAGAATGCAACAATGCGCCCAGGAGAGGAGACTCTGCTGTGGGTACACAGTGGTATCTGACCGCCTATGAGAACTTGAGTGACTCGCTCTTCACATTGGGAAGGATGAAGGAAGGACAGGAGAACAAGGGGGCAGCTTGGGGAAACGCAGCACACTATCTAATATTCTAAGGAGAAGAAAACATGGGGGCAAGTGCTCTCAAAATAGGAGGAAGTTAAGGGTAATTAGAGGAGAAAAAACAGAATAAACTTGCTGTTGACATTTCGCTATTTTGAGAATTATAAAGCTAATTTATGGTGATTGCTTCCAAAAGGATATGGAGGTCCTGACTGCTTCAACGACTGATCTACAAACAGAATGAACGTCAGCTATGGCCAAGATACATGGCTGCGTCAGATGTGATGAAAGAAAATGGAATTTGTTGATTGCCTTCTGTGTCCCACGCCTGTTCACATTTTTAATCCTCAGGAAGTTTTGTAAGGGATATAACTGTCAGCACTCTGTGGGGACTTGTAAATGTGCAAGAGAATATGACCACAACAAAATAAAGGGCCATGGGAGATGACTCTGCATAGACCTAAGGACCACGTCTATGGATCCGGTGACCCTCAAAACAGATGCCATGTGGCGTGGGCAGGCGGAGATGCTGCCATGTCTTTAGGGAGGTGCGAGCTCATATGGGGGTCTATGAATTGGGCCATAAGAAATCTGGCCTTCATCAGTAGGTGATGGAAGTAAACCCAGCAGTGTAGTGCTGTTTTTTAAAATTCTGAGTGATCAGGGCACCTGGGTGACTCAGTTGGTTAAGTGTATGACTCTTGATTTTGTCTCAGATCATGATCTCACCATTCATGAGTTTGAGCCCCACGTTGTGATGGGCTCAACACTGACAGTATAGAGACTGTTTGGAATTCTCTCTCTCCCTCTCTCTGTTTCTCCCCTACTTGCACATGCTCTCTCTCTTTCTCTTTCAAAATAAAGAACTAAATAAATGTAATAAAGAATAGTTTTAAAACTATTCTGAGTGATCAATTGAGTAGTAATGTGCTCAATGTAGTGAGGTGGGGTAAAACAAGAGGGGGAGGACTGGGGCGTCTGGGTGGCTCAGCTGGTTGAGCGTCCGGCTTCAGCTCAGGTCATGATCTCATGGTTGGTAGGTCAAGTCCCGCATCAGGCTCTGCTAACAGCTAGCTCAGAGCCTGGAGCCTGTCTTTGCATTCTGTGTCTCCCTCTCTCTCTGACCCTCCCCTGCTCGTGCTGTCTCTCTCTCTCAAAAAAAAAAAAAAACATTAAAAATTTTTTAAAAAAACAAGAGGGGGAGGAAGCAGTAGCAGTAATCTAGGCAAGAAATAATGGGGGGAAAGGACAGAGCAGAGGTCAGGAATATAGCAGATGGAGGAGAAGCCACCAAACTAGCAAAAAGGGGCAGCTGTTGCCAGCAGTGTGGGAGGAAGACAGAAGAGCATCTGTTGGCTTTGAGTTTGAGCTTGAATCCCTGGATGGGTGACTGTGAAGCACACACACAAAGCAAGGTAAGGCCAAGGCCATCACCTGACTGGATTCACCAATGAAAACACAGCAGCCACTTTTAGATTCAGTTTTCCACTTACATAGTGACAGGAAGGTCAACCAAAGGCACCTTGTGGTCCTTGCCTTATACACCAAAACAGACAACATTCAGCAAAAGGGTGTAGATGACTGCAGCATGAGCTGGGGACACCCTGGACAGTGCTGGATCGTGTCCCCAGAGGAACCTGAGAATGTCAACCCATTTGGAGATAGTCTTTGCAGATGTTAATTAATTAAGCATCTCCAGATGAAATCGTTGTGGATTGAAGGTGGGCCCTAATTCCAATGGCCAGTGTCCTCTGCTGTAAGAGGAGTCACCAGAAGCTGGAAGAATCATGGGAGAATCCTCCCCTAAGGACTTTGGAGGGGATGTGGCCATGCCAATGCCTTAATTTCATTTGTAAATGTTTATTTATTTATATTGGGGGGGCGGGAGGGACAGACTGAGAGGGAGAGAGAGAATCCCAAGCAGGCTTCACATTGAGTGCAGAATCCAATGAGGGGCTTGATCTCAGGACCATGAGCTCATGACCTGAGCCAAAATCAAGAGGCGGAGGCTCAGCTGACTGAGTCACCCAGGCGCCCCTCCCCCAACACCTTAATTTCAGACTTCTGCCCTGCAGAGCCATGAATAACTTCCTCTTGTCTCAACCCTCTGTGGTTTTGCCACGTGTTACCACAGTCCTAGTTAAATACTACACCCCCTTTGTAAGGGGCCGATTCCAGGCTGTGGCTGAGCAGTTTTATTTTCTGAAACTCTATTTTAAGGCCATGGGACAAAAGTCCCATGCTACGTGAGACCCCAGGAGCGATGATAAACTGTCTCAAGACAGCCTCCCAGGGGTGAGCAGGAAATGGCTTGATAGCAGCCCCTTCCAAGTCCCCTCTCCCCTCCTGTCCCAGCAGGACCACAGAGTGTCCGCCTAAGCCTCCGATCAGATCAGCTGCAGGTCACGCCCTCGCCTGCAAGGCCGATGTGGCTGTGTGCACGGGCCGGCCTGGTGCCATGGGAGGGCCCTTTCCCTGGGGATCCCATTCTCTGGCACCACAGCCTCTCCCCAGAGAGGCCCGCCCTGGCACCCAGTAACAGGCGAGAGCCTGCGCTCCCCTCCAACATCGCCGGGATGGAACATTCTCACACCTAAGTGCACATTCACATTCTCTGATTCTTAAAACGCCTGGGCCACACAGTCACAGGCTGAGGTCTCCTGGGCTGAC
This sequence comes from Helogale parvula, assembly GCA_004023845.1. Taxonomy (NCBI): domain Eukaryota; kingdom Metazoa; phylum Chordata; class Mammalia; order Carnivora; family Herpestidae; genus Helogale; species Helogale parvula. Next base: position 459,786 of record PJEM01000231.1, read on the forward strand.
AGGGCCCTGATTCATGCATGGGTGCGGGGGGCGGGGCACAAAGATGCCTGAATGCACTAGCACCTCCCTCCCTGGCAAAGTTGGTCTCTCCCACTGTGTGCACTGGGACCCCCAGCTGGGACCTGACCCAATTCCCTAGGTCCCTGCTGACTCAGACCCCCTCAGTGACTGGACTGTGCAGCCTTCCTCCCCACGTGGGGTTCTGACTGCTCTGTTCCTGATGCATCAGTGGGGATTACTCTTAGACAGGCAGATTCCTCCAAAGCCTTAGTGACCCTTGGTGTCTTCAAATTTTATGACTCCGTACTGGACTCTCCTCAATTCCCTTGTGGATTTGGTTACCTGTCGAATGAAATGTCACAGCGCAGATAATTGCTAAACTATGCTAATAGTTCCTGCCTTTGGATTATATTTTAACCTGTCCAGTTGCCTCTATCAGCATGAAACTCCGTGATAGGGTCCTACATCTGTGCCCATCCCAAACCTTGGGGCTTAACATTCCTGGATATCTGAACATCTCATGCACATATTTTGTGATGTTTGCCATACAATGGGAAAATGAATCATGTGGAGCTTAAGGCAAGACTCCGTAGGTCCAATTCCTGTATCGGCTGTTTCCTAGCTTTGTCTTCTCGAACAAATTATTGAGCATCTCTGGGCCTTAGTTTTCATGCAGGAGCATTATAAGGGTTAAATGAACTAACATAAATCACCGAGAGCACTGTCACCCAGTGAGGACTCAACACTCAATGATTATCGGTGATGAAGGTGATGGTGCTAACCTGGCAAAGTCAATTGTGCCCCACATGTCCTTCCCTCATGAATACTTCCTTGTTCTCCATGAAGGCACTTACCATTTTGTAAGTATTAAAACTGTCCGTTTTTCTGGACCTTTGAATTAGAAGATAAATTCCTGGAGGGCCACCATCTTGTTTTATTCATCTTTATGTCTCTTTAAATAGCATCTGGGATATGGAGCCTTAGAAAAATCTTGTCTTCACTCCCCTCCTCACCTTATTAATTCTTTAATAGAATGTTACAAATGGGTCAGATCAACTTAGAAGAAAAAATAACAATCTGAATAATTATGTGTTATATTTATAAAATATTTCAAAAGCTAAAACTCTAAGTTATACATTGGATGACAATTATATGAACAGTCTGAAATGTAAAGCCCATCTTATGCATTTTCCTACTGGCAGAGATGCACTGAATAGAATTGTACAGTATTTTTTCTCTCTATGTAGAGATTATTTAACTCTATCAATCTTATTCCTAGCTCAGTTATGAAACCAACATGTCACACATACCATACATCCAAAAACAAATGTAGTCTTCTGAATATTAATTAACATTGTTTCAAAGAGACGGGCACTGTTTATCGTTGATTTAAATTAAATATTGAGAAGGAAATTAAAGAGATTTTTATTTCATTTATTCAGCAGCAACATTACAATTTATACAAATGAAGGCATAATTAAACAGTCTGCCATTAAATTACAATCTGCATCTCATGTAAGCAAACATATTAAAATTGAAAATGCTTGTCATGAATATAAAACCAGCTTGCCTGAATAAGAAATATGCCAAATGTACAATGCACATTTAAGCAACTGCTTTATTTTCCAAAAAGAATCGTAGCTCCTTTGCTATGACCAGACTTGTAGGTTACATTCCTTTTAAGATATATGGTCAATAATGATTCTAACACTACTAATGTTAGCACTGCTGTGGTAAGCCCTGGTAAGGACCTAACTCAGGACAGCTAATTTAATCATGTAATTCATGAGATGGGTATCGATGTTATCTGTGCTAAAGATAGAACAGATTGTTTGTTGTTTGTTTGATTGGTTGGTTCTGTTTTGTTTTGGGAGTAAGGAAAGTCACGTGGACATAGCCATGCCAGAGAAATGAACTCTGGGGAGAGCCAGATTACAGTTGAGGAAGAAAGGGATGGGGCCATTCAGCAAAGAGAAAGATCTAGGGTTAGATTGGTTCTGGGAATTGGCTGGTGGAAGGTACCGCCATTAGTGGTGGTTAAACACGAGTCCAGAAACCACAGGGAGAGCAGTCACTGAGAAAACACCACTTCCTTCTATTAGCTTGGTGGTCTTGAATAGGCTACTTAATCTCTCCAAGTCTTTGCTTGCTCATCTACCAAGAGAAGACAATAATATTCACAATCCTTCCCAGCCCCCCACGGTGAGTATCACATGATGATAGATGATGGCTGGCACCTACTGGGTGCTCCAAAGGGATGTTTATTACATGCTTGAAAAGCCAAACTAGAATTTAAAAGGGTTTGAAAGAGAGAAATGCCATTTCTACCATGTGTCAAAGGATAACTGTGAGTGGAAAAAATGGAATCCCAGGGAATATCATAGAAACTACCTTATGCCTGTCTTCCTTCTGCTAATTCTACACCCTTGATATCTGGTGGTATGTTTTGCAGTCCAAGTGGTCCCTAGTTATAATCTAAAACTGCTCTAAGGACACAATACCCATGAGCGCTCACCAAGGCAACACCATCTGAAGCAGTAAATAGAAATTTCGATAGATAAAACAAGCAGATTTACCCACAGAAATTCTAGGAATCACTAGATTCTCACTGCAAACAACTGATGTGACATAAAATACATTGATCTGACCAAGCAAAATGGGATTCAGGGAAAATACATTTAACTAAAGAAGGAATCGCAGAGTAAGGAGGCATCTCAGAGAAGGAAATGAACCTCATTCCCAGATTTGTCTGCTAATTTGACAATCAAAGATCCAACTTTTTCACCTGGAGCGGGTTTGGGTGCTGATTTGGGGTTTAGGCATCTTCTGCTCAAAGAGAACAACTGGCCTGCTTGGTGTCAAGTCAAATGTATCACCAATGGTGGCCCCACCCACATTTCGCCCCACTGAAACACTTGTCCCCAATATTCTACCACTCTCTCTGTAGTCTTCCTTCTTTTAAAAGCCATCTCAAGATACCTCCACTTTCTAATACTTCATGTATCCATTCCACATATTTTCAGTTAAGAGTCCCAGCTGGGATTTTGTTAATGCTGGAGAGGCAGCAATGCCTGGGTACTACAGCACAGAGCCCCCCGTTCACCACTGCAGGGGCTCATGTTTACATGTGGGATTGCTCTTCTCTCCCAGTAGAGTTGGTTATGATTGCCTGGCTGCCTATTTTGCTGGCTGCTCAGCACCTCGTCCAGTGTTGTTAACTCAATGGACCATGAACACCAACTGTAACTGTTCAGCAGTCCTGACGTCCTCCCTAAGTGCTCACTCTCCCACAGACCCCTGGTCCAACGGGTTGCAGTGAAAAGAGCCATAGTAAAAACATATCATGGCCCGACTTCCTCCCCATGGTCCACAGTTGATGACCCAGGAATGGGCTCCTAATCCAGCCAGCCAGAGATGGGGACCAAAAGTCTTGAACCAACTGGGCTGCTCTGTTGAGTGGATATGACAGTTGGTGACTGACTGGCAGCTACTGCGAGTGGATATGACAGTTGGTGACTGACTGGCAGCTACTGCGTGCCAGTTTGACTGGAAAACAGTGGCAGTGGATGTGCTGACCTGAAATAAAGAGATGCCTGAGGACCTAAAAGGCATGAGTCCTTTACCTCAGTCCATGGGCTTGCCCGCACCATCCTGTGAGGCATCCCCTTAACCATGGAATTAATCCCCTTCTTTTCTTAAACTGAAGAAGGTTATGATCAAGCGTTCACCCATATAGCCAACCAGTGTAAAATTTGTATGTCTTCTCCCGATCTCTGCTCCCCCTCAGCCCCAACATAAAGTCCTCCTGATCAGATTGTGTCCAGATAAACAGATGGTTTGGGGAATATATTTCACTTCTATCCATTTTCCAGCCTGATTTATTGAATCTAAATTCTCAGTCAAATTCTGCTGTGCAACACCCTCTCCAGAAACAGTCATGAACTTTCTCATTTCCCAGCTGCTTCCCATTTGGTTAGAAGAGCTTTTGAAAATATAATTTGGGCCTAAAATATTTAACTTTCACTGACCAGCCAGAATGTTTTTTTTTTCTACTTGGAGATCTATCCTATATCTTTCTGTAGAACAACAGAACAATCCAAGTATTATGAATACAACACCGTCCATCAGTTGTGAAGACAATTGATCTAAAAATTTAACTTCCTCTCTGTGAGGACACCTGACTCTTACATCGTCTTAGTGATGAACACCTGAAGACGTGTGGAGATTTTTCAGTAGGAAGTGCCTTGAGTACCTCTTGTTTACCTCCATAATTCAACTACAAGAAGAGACAACAGGCCTTCTGGGAGTTTCTTAAAAGCCCCTTTTCTAATACACAAATATGACTGTTTCAGTAGAATCTGGTAGGACACTGTGAAATGCCTCCACCTTCCCCATTCACATCCCTTCTCCTTATCTCCAGCAGTACTTCAGGTTAATACCATTATTATTTTCTTACATTTATTTATTTATTTTGAGAGAGAAAGAAAGAGACAGCGTGAGCTGGGCAGGGAGAGGGGGAGCAGTGAGCGAAGGAGATAGAGAATCCCAAGCAGGCTCCGCGTTGTCAGCCCAGAGCCTGATGTGTGGCTTGAACTCACGAACCATAAGATCATGACCAGAGTTGAAACCAAGAGCTGAACGCTCAACCAACTCGGCCACCCAGGTGCCCCAAAACCACTATATTTTGAGGCTACTTTCTTTACTCAGCTCTGGTTTTGCTGAAGTAGAACATCACTTCTTCCATTCAAGTATTCTATTTTCTCAAGCCAGCCCCACCCCACTTTTTTCTGGGGCTTACTTCAATGCCTCCATTTGGCCAACTTGGAATTCCTCCTCCTAAGGGGCAGAAGCACTCAGGTTCAGGTCTCCAGTGCCTCATCCACGACCCCTTCAATTTGCCTGACCTTCTGTCCTCACACTTTTCCTTCTCTTCAATGTCACACCTCTGCACAGACTTTGCCATAAAATTTTTCTTCAGCAGAACACTTTGATATCAGTTGCAAGTAACCGTAGCTGAAAAATGGGCAATATAGTGATGCTGACTAAATGAAGGTTGTGAATTGGATTGCTTCAGTAGACATTTGGTGAAATCAGTAATTACTTCTTAGGAGCCACAACCCTGAAATTTGTTTTCTTTATCATTTCCTTCCATTTCTCTCCAAACTAGCAGTGACTGCAAATGGCTCTAGATCTGGCTGTGATCCCTCCTGATATAATCAGTTGTTACAAAGAAAAATCATTAGCATGATGCAAAATTAATTAGAAAAGGCTGTTGCAATTTATAAATATGCATTTGTGGTTAAATAAATCTGAAGATTTGGATTTCGCTTGATGTCCCTCAGGGTGGATATTTTGCATGCTTGTAGTGCACCAAACACGAAACCTAATCAGATCGGTTCTGCCATAAATGAAAGCCATTTATTTGGCCCTAATTGGGATCTGAGAAGTTATTAAAGCATATTTTTGGAGTTTGTTCAAATTAATTATTGTGAAACAAATGGATTTGTAGGCAAGCTACTTTCTCAAAACATTTTCCCCTGAAACAGCTGTACCTTGTTCTAACAAATGAAAATTATATGAATAGAGAAAACATAACGGTCTATCATGGCTGGAAAGAGAAGTTGGGGGGGGGGGGAGGATCTGGATTTGGGGCAGATGCTTGAACAGTTGTCAAATAAAACAGAGCTGCTTCATACCCAAACCATCAGCATCCAACTCACAAATCCTTCTACCACATTCCCACTGGAAGAAATGAGTTTACTGAAAGGAAGAGAAAGCACCCTCCTAACCAGTTGATCCTGGGACACACAGCTTTATTTTCTAGATCGAGACTTGTCCTTGACACATAAGAAGTAGTCTGGTAAAGTAGCTCTAATTTCTCAAGCCCCTGATTTATAAGGCTGCATGGGCTAGAACAGTCTACTTCCAAGTTAAGAGACTCAGGGTAGAACTAACTTAAAGGAAACTGGAGGTTGAGTCAATGGTGACTTAGAATTTTTAAAGAGAAAAGAATCTATGTATTTGTGTTGTTTATCCTTTCTCTGCATTGTATCTAATATCTGAGTTGAAACTGAGACTTGTAACAAATGAGATACATTATTAACTCAATAAGTATTTCTATTTTAATGGAATCCACCTATGAGAATATGGTAATTCCATTTGTAACCCAGCTGACCACCACAATGGGACCCCTGGCTCCTCAGAACCAAACACCCAGTCTTGACACTAATGGCATCAATGGCTTGGTTTTTAGAATTGTATTAGGAGTCGATGTCAAACGATCAAATCTCACCTGGGAATGCAGAATTTCTAAGGTGACGTAAACATTATATATTGTATTCATCAGCTCTATATAACATTGGCATTAAAGACGATATTCTGCATGCATACCAAGGTATGTGCACTTTTTATTTATACATTTCTATTCCCCTAAATTTATCCAAATACATTTTGCAAAACATTTAATTTTCTGTTTATACTTCTCAGAAGAATCAAACCTTTCTCATTTCCTTCCAGTTTCTTTTTTATTTTTATGTTTATTTATTTTTGAGGGAGAGAGAGAAACAGAGCATGAGCAAGGGAGAGGGAGAGGCAGAGGGAGAGGGAAACACAGAATCCAAAGCAGGCTCCAGGCTCTGAGCTGTCAACACAGAGCCCGACACGGGGCTCAAACTCATGAACTGCGAGATCATGACGTGAGCTGTAGTCAGACACAACCGACTAAGCCACCCAGGCACCTTTACTCCCCAGTTTCTATTGTCCTCTTCATCCCTCTCTCCCCCGTATTACTTCCCTAAAAATATGGGTTTCTGTCTGGGGTGATTTCCACAGGTGTCAGCTTTCCATCAGCATATCACAAGCACAACACAACACGTCTCCAGCCCTCTCCAATTCAGTGAAATAAAAAGGAAACAAAACTCGATGAGAAAGCATCGTATATCATAATGGAAATATCTAATCATAAACTTTAAAAATCAAGCATGATTTCTAAATAAATACAATTTGCTTGACATTTAAAGAGGATTTGGGTCAACATGTGGCTCGACCAATATTTATGGAATCAAGCGAGAAGTAAGTACACAGGAAAATGCCATACGAAAACGTGCCGCACTCAGCCGAGTGTGAGAGGACTCGGGGCACGACTCACAGCCTCTATATCTGAGAAGTGAGAACTGGAGGCCCAAGAGGTTATCTGGCGGGAAAAAAGGAAAAAAAAAGAGATAACTCATTTGAAAGCCAGTTCCCTCAAAGAAGTTATTATTGGTGCCTTACCCCTAATTTAGTTTCCAAAACAAGGATGGAAGACATTGTAAGGTGAATGTGGACCCTGGGAAGAAAAGCACAGAAAACACTATGTGAAGCATCATTTCTGCAGCTTTAAAGAAAGACCAAGCCCGGGAGAGAAAGCAAACAGTAATTCACCAAGGACACTGGCCCAATCTCTGGGAGTCTGGGACTGACACAAACTTAGGAGGAATCCTGCCTGGAGCCTGCAAGGAGAGAAGAGAGCTGATGCCACCCAACTGTGACATCACACAGGGATGCCTGAGTGAGATGAATGAGGTCCTAGGAAGGTCCCAAGAAGTGGTTCCAGGCAGAAGCAAATGCAAATCCTCTCTGGAGGAAAGTATTCCACACAGAAGACCTCAGATTCCCACGCATCAACAAAGCATGATTTTAGAAAGAAAAGTCGTCAAATATGCAAGCCAAGGGTCAAGAGAAATAAAAACCATTTAAGATCTCCTACCCACCCAATGATTTCAGATATTGTAAGTGACAGATACATATTAAAAAATAACTTGTTATGAGCTGCTAACAGATCTAAAAAAAAACTGGTATAAAAAACTACAAGTGACAAGTTACTATGTGTTCTGGGTTGGATTCGTACATTGAGGTTCTAACTCCCTGTACCTCAGAATGTGATCTTATTTGGAAATAGGGTCATTTTAAGTAGTAAACACGAGTTCACATAGAGTGTGGCGGCTCCTATTCCAATGTGACTGGTGTCCTTATAAAAAGGAGAAATTGATACACAGGCACACTCACAGGAGAATCCCACTTGAACATGAAGATAGAAATGGGGATGGAACCCCTACAAGGCCAGGAATGCCAGGTTGCCCACAGGACACTAGGAGCCAGGGAAAGAGGCATAGAATAGCATCACCCTCACAGCTTCTGGAGGGAAAGACCCTGCCCACACCTTGATCTCGGACTCCTAGCCTCCAGAGCTCGGAGACAACACAGCTTTCTTCTGTACGCCACGGCACCTGTGGTACTTCGTCACAAGCCGCCCTAGCAAACTACCACACAATCCAAAGCAAACCAGGAAGGTTTATTTTTAAATCAACGAATAGAACTTTTAGCAATAGGGATAACATTGTCCCAATGAAAAACACAGCTAATCAGGGATCCATCAGGGATCTGCACATGAAGGAGAAACCAAATCATTCATGTGCACAGAAAGGACTGAATCCAGGCATCATTTTTCCCCCCAAATAGTCTGTTTCCTGAAATGATTCCCTAAACCACCAGAAGCGATCCACCAATATGGCCATCATAGCTGTTCCAGGAGCAAGACCTCACTCCACCGTTACCCCACGGATGTGGCTCAGCTTCAGGAAGCCAGAGGACAGATGAGCCAAGTCCCGTCCAAGGATGGCCATGAAGCAGCTTCCACTGTTACCACGATTGCCACTGACTGTGAGCCCCCAGGACACTGGAGAAGGATGGGGACTGTCACCAGTGTTGCCCCACTCCATGTTCCTGCCAGCCAGCAGCAAGAATCAGGGTCCCGCTTCCAGTCATTCCTCAGTATGCACAGAAACACGCAGGACCCTACCTTCAATTGAATCCTTAAAAGAAAGTCTTTTACTATGTTAGGGTTTCCAGTCAGAAGATGATTAGCCTGTAGGGTGAATAAGCCCACAACGAGGGGAGGGGTCAACGATGAGGAATGAGACAATGACGAAGGATGAGCCAACAATGAACCAACCCAGCAGAGGGAGGCTCAGGGGCAGACTGAACACAGTAGAAGCAAGACCTCACAGGGGCGCCGGGGTGGCTCAGTCGGTGAAGCGGCTGACTTCGGCTCAGGTCGTGATCTCACGGTTGGTGAGTTTGAGCCTTGCCTCGGGCTCTGTGCTGACAGCTCAGAGCCTGGAGTCTGCTTCGCATTCTGTGTCTCCCTTCTCTCTGCCCATCCCCCACTCATGCTCTGTTTCTCTCTGTCTCAATAATAAACAAAAGCATTAAAAACAAAAAGGAAAAAAAGAAAAAGAGGCAAGACCCCACAGCAGAACACAGACCTCCAGACATACTCAAGAATCTACAATAATAATATGGGTGGGGAGGAACAAATGGAGTCAAAAGACACTGAGGAGAGACTGAGTGCCTAATGTAAGCTCATATCTAAGGAACATCCTAGAAGCAGACAATAGAGAGAACAGAAAAGGTGTCATATTAAAAGGTTTCATTCCTGGTAATTTTTTGGACCTTTGAAAAACATGAAGCCACAAACATAAGAAAGACAAGGCATGCCAAGGGAGATAAATAAAAAGAAATCCAATCCTGTACACACTGTAATGAAATAGCAAAACACCACAAACAAGATGATAATCTTACAAGCAGCCAGAGAAACAGATCGCTTATTAAAGGATGATAATTAGACTAATAGCAAGTTATCAGTTAAAAAAAAAGCCAGGAAACATGAGAATTATGCCTTCTAAGAACTAAAAGAAATCAATTATCAACTTGGAATTGGTGCTTCAGTAAGACTCTATCTCTGGGGTGCCTGGGTGGCTCAGTCAGTTGAGCATTTGACTTGGGCTCAGATCATGATATTGCAATCTGTGGGTTCGAGCCCCATGTCAGGCTTTGTGCTGACAGCTCAGAGCCTGGAGCCTGCTTTGGATTCTGTGTCTCCCTCTCTCTCTGTCCCTCCCCCTCTCATGCTCTGTTTCTCTCTGTCTCAAAAATACATAAAACATTAAAATTTTTTTTTAAAAAGTCAGAACAACAAAAAATAAAGTAAAATAAATGAAATGAAATGACAAAACAAATATGCCAAAAGTAATCGGTTGAAAAGAAGCCCACGAAAGGCAAGGAGGCAGAGCAGGCTTAACAGAAAGGTGAAAAAATTATAAATTGAGAATGAAAACATAAGTCCAAATGCTCTAAATGATAGAAATGCAATTAGCTCTTTATTTAAAATATTTTAACAAAGGATTAAAATGTAATCACAACTGTTTCCGACTTGTAAGAGACATAACTCAGAAATACTGACTGTAAAAATACGGAAAAAGATGTACATAACAACCAAAATAAGGCTGCTTAGTTTTACAAGGTGGTTCAAAATAGACATTAAGACAAAAGAATTTTAAAGAATATGGTTGTTTGAATATAACTCTACAGCTATGCACCCCTGATAAAGTAGCCTCAAAATACTGACAGGTGTGGTAGCTAACATGGAGGGGAGGGTCATTTTATGACAATGTATACGTATATCATCAAATATCCACGCACTTTAACTATAATGTTAATGTCAACTGTGCCTCAGTAAAGCTGGAAAAGATACATTAAAATTCTGTTTTCAAAAATGTATGTGTCAGGGGCGCCTGGGTGGCTCAGTCAGTTAATTGTCTGACTCTTGATTTCAGCTCAGGTCATGATCTCATAATTCATGAGTTTGAGCCCCTCACTGGGCTCTGTGCTGGCAGATTCTCTCTTTCTCCTTTCTCTCTGCCTCTATGCTGCTCCCCGACTCATGCTTGCTTTCTCAAAATAAAGTTTTAAGTGTGTGTGTGTGTAATATAGAGAACAGAAACTGGAAAGACTAAGGAATCCCTGGGGCGCCCGGGGGGCTCAGTTGGTTGAGCATCTGACTTCGGCTCCGGTCATGATCTCATGGTTCGTGGGTTCGAGCCCCATGTCAGGCTCTGTGCTGACAGCTGAAAGCCTGGAGCCTGTCTTTGGATTCTGCGTCACCCTCTCTCTCTTGACCCTTCCCTGCTCACACTCTCTTTCTCTCAAAAATAAACATTAAAAAAATGTTTTAAAAGACTAAGAAATCCCCATCATATTGGGAAATTTCAATGCAATCTGTCAATTATTTACTATGTCAAACATATAAAAAAGTTAAGGACAATAGATAAGATTTGAGTCATACACCAAACGAGCCTGATTTCAGGAATATCTATAATGCTGCCCCAACCATTTGAGATCACAAATTCTCAAATATACATGGAAATAAAAATAAAACAAAATCTCACCACATTCTGGACCATAAAGCAAGATTCAACAAGTTTCAAGTAACTGGTGTCGTACAAAGCTCTCCAACCATGGGGCAGCTACGTTGGTGGCAGAATGATTACCCCAGTTCTCCGAGCCCTCTGGTCTCTTTGTGTGCATGCCCTTGGACGCTGCCTCTCACATGACTCTGAGGTTGGCCATGCGACCTGAGGCATCACTAAAACTACCAGAAGCTTGAGAAAGTGTTCGCACACACATCAACCTCCTTTCCTTTGGACCCCGACCACTGCCCAGCCCATGCCCAGCCCATTTCCTGTTATGGCCTGGGTAGGACTGGGTATGATGCTATCCAGTCAAGGTTAGCATGTGTCACCCGCAAAAGGCACAGATGCATAAGCGAGACCAGCCAATACCAGATGAGCTGCCCTGGCATTTCATAGTGGCATAAATAAGCAATAATAAACGGTTCTATAATTAGGTCATTAGATTTGGGGGGGTCTTCAGTGCTTTATATTATAAATAGTGTAGGGGATACTATATTCCTCGATGCAGAATTTCAGGATAAAGATATTTTAAATAGGCTATTAACTAGTTCTTCCAATTCCAAATGGTAATGAGAGGGACCTTTACCTTACAATCTCAATCTTCTGAAGACAGGAAGGTGATGTCTCATGGTATTATACTTTGCATTTAAAATACCCCCATTGAATCAGGTACAGAACATCAGAAGCTAAACAACTAGTACAGAAAACAACGCACATTGTATGTCCATATACATATGTGTATGTATACGTATGTCTGCGTGTGTTTTCACCCCATCAGCCCACATTTAGGAAGCACCGCTCATGTACAATGTCCCAGGACAGTGAGCCTTGGATGGGGCTCAGGGGTTCCTCATGGACGGTAGACTGATGAAAGCAAGCCTCTCTCTGGAGTCACAGGAAGACGATGCCGCAGCCTCTCTGTAGCTTGAGTAATTTATTTAATAGGTGCACCTGCTCCTGCCAGCTGTGAAACATTTGGTGAGGTGACCCGAGGCTCATTCCAACTGCCTCATGTCACCTGCATGGCACCCGGGAAGGGAGGAAGTCAGATGTAGGAGGGAGACGTTCTGGCACCTTTGAAGTGGTGGTGGGTTGCTATGGAAACCCTTTTGGATGGAGCACTGGAGAAAGTCTGTCTCCTGAGTTCAAAGGACAAACTTCTGTGAAAGATGTCATTTGGGGGAGGGGCTTGACAGGGATCCCAGCCTCCTAACAGCTGTGTGAGGGATCTTTGTAACTAATAACCCAGGTGGGGGGTGGGTGCCGCGATTGACACATTCACAAGAAAGACGGTTCAATGCAGCGCTCTAGAGAGAACCCAAAGTGCACACGGAATAGGAATTAAGTTTCTATTTGAATGACAAAATGTAATGCCATTGAATTTATAGGAAGCCAACAAATTTTGTAGGAGGTTACACTACGCCTGTGCCAGGTGCTGGGCCCCAAACAGGGGCTCCAACAGTAGGCAAGACAGAGCCCTGCCCCCCCCAACCCCGGGTAAAGGCCCAGTGAAGACGAGGAGTGAGGGGGTTTGTGATTTGGGCAGCACAGGGGTCACGGAGCATCAGGAGGACTGGACTCCCCTACCCACCCGGTGGTGCCAAGGGAGCAGGTGGGAGAAGATGGAAGAAACTTCCAGAAGTGGGCATTACAGCACTAATAATGGACCTGCTGTAAGCCTGTCTGGGTTTTGATCTCATCTACCCAACTTAAAAAGTTTGGGGAACAGGAACCCCTGGGTGGCTCAGGCAGTTAAGCATCCAACTTCTGCTCAGGTCATGATCTCACAGTCCACAGGATTGAGCCCCGCATCCGGTGCTGCACTGACAGCTCAGAGCCTGGAGCATCTTCAGATTCTGTCTCTGTCTCTGTCTCTGTCTCTCTCTCTCGCTCTGCTCCTCCCCCATTCTCTCCCTCTCTCTCTCTCTCTGTTCCTCCCCATTCTTCCTCTCTCTTTCTTTTAATCTCAAAAAAAAACCATTAAAAATAAAATAAAATAAAGTTTGGGACAAATTACTGTTAAACACTGTTGTGAGAATTACCTGGGCTCCACACTGAGCCCCGCACACTCACTGCTCAGTATGGCGGTTTTCTTTAATTTCCTAATCCTATCCGGTATCACCGAGGGCTTAGGACTGGTTAGGCAATCAGGGAAGTCTTTTGTTTTCCCCCCACCAGAAACAGCACCATGAACTGTCACCATAAGAACTCTTTGCTGGCAGCATGATTCTCATTTCGGTTTCATGGAGGACATGGCTCCGGGCAACGCGAGGCGAGATGAAGTCAAGACCGAGAAGCTCCTGGGCAGCAGAGCCCAAAGGCACTGCCAGCCCGGGGGCGGGGCTCCACGCCCCGGATGCACTCAGCACCAGAGCAGCAAGGACACTGTAACAGCGACCACCTCCCTGGCACTACCACGAAGAGGCCCACCTTCCTCCCTTCTGTCTCATTTAATGCTCGGTGACCTGGTGTGGGAAGGAGTTAGCACCTCGTGGGAGTAAATGCAGAGGAGACATCAGATGCTGAGCATCTTGCAGAGAGTCAGGGGCAGAGAGCTGAGTGTGGACCCAGGTGTCCCTCACGTTTTGTGCTATTGCCTGAACAGGTCACCAACACCCAAATAGTCGGTGACCGTTAGCTGGGTGAGGGGGGTGGCCGACGGGGACAGATGAGCTTAACCATCTCAGGTAGAGGGAGCGGGGTGAAAGGCAGGTCCCCGAATGCATTCACCCTGGGCTTCACGACGGGGCGGCGTTCCGTGTGCAGTGGGCCCGTCACCCCATTCCCGGCTAACGAAGCACATTTTTCAAACATGCAGAGTTGAGGGCCTGGAAGGCTTGCCCGTGGCAGGCACAGGGGAAAAGTGACGTGAGAGGGACGAGGAGTCGCAGTGGTGAGGGTCTACCGGGCTCCAGGTGTCCCCGCAGCCTTGGAGAGACAGTCAAACAATAAAGTGTCATGCTACTGCGGGCCAAGAGGAGCCGGCTGGGGCCACAGAAAGAGCACCGCGGAGTCAGACTCTCACACAATGGGGAGCCGTGTGCGGATAGAACCCAATTTGTTATCTGCTCTTTTTCTGCCAAAAATCCCAGTGAGTCAAAATGGCCCCATCTGTCACAGCCCTGGAGAGGGATGATGCCAGTAGGGGAGACGGAGCGCCCCCCGCCCCCGGAGGCCAGGCGGGCCGAGGGGGAGCTCTGTGCAGAGGCCAGGGCCGCTGAACACGCTGAGGATGCCCACGTGGCTTGCTGGACCCTTGGGACTTACAGGATGACCTTGACCGGCCACCGCCGGGGGACTTACAGTCCTCCACTGCTGCTCTAAACACCAGGTAGAATAAAACAGTGAGCACACAGAGCCTCCCAGGTCCCAACCGCTGTCCCTACCCCAGCTGCTGCGACAACAATTTGTGGCTAGAGAATGGTTAGGATCCCACTGTACAGGTGCACCAATGAGGCACAGAGAGCTGAAGGGACTTGTCTGAGGCCACACAGCGCGTCAGTGGAAACACCTGATTAAGTTCAGACATCGGTGGATGCAAAAATGTCTATAGACCTCGCCAGATCCTAAGGGGCAGAACTCCACAGGCTGAGAACCAGTGGTTTCCTAGGATGATCACTGTCCAGAACGCGGTCAGGTAGGCATTCAGGCTAGGCACGTTCCTGCTTGGTTGCTAATTTCCCATTAACATAGGTTCAAATAAAAAGGAATCCAGCACAGAGTGTGGGATGGAGTACGTGTTCAAACTGTGGATTCCTTTCTGTTCGTCTTCCAGATCCAACATTCCCTATTTCTGTGCATGTCTGGCAGGCCTCTTAGGGCGTTTCCCGGCCAGATGCACCTCCAGAAATCCAAGCCCTGCTTTTACCCAGCCCGGCGTCGTTACTTTTCACCCAGCTTATAACATCCTCTTGTCGTTGTTTTGTGAGGTTTTTTATTTTTTAGAGATTTTTAAAATTTTTTATTTATTTTTGAGACACAGAGCACAAGTGGGTGGAGGCACAGAGAGACGCAGAATCCAAAGCAGGCTCCAGGCTCTGAGCTGTCAGCACAGAGCCTGACACAGGGCTCCAACCCACAGACCGTGAGATCATGACCTGGGCTGAAATCAAGAGTCCAACACTCAACTGACAGAGTCACCCAGAAGCACCCACAATTTTTTATAAATAAAAATTATAGGGGCGCCTGAGTGGCTCAGTTGGTTAAGTGTCCGACATCGGCTTAGGTCATTATCTCACGGTTGGTGGGTTCAAGCCCCATATCGGGTTCTGTGCTGACAGCTACCTCAGAGTCTGGAGCCTGCTTCAGATTCTGTATCTTCCTCTCTCTCTGACCCTCCCCTGCTCACACTGTCTATCTCTCAAAAATAAATAAAACATTAAATTCTTTTGCAAAAATTACAGCTATGTTTTGCTTTGTAACCTTCCCCAAGTCTGCCTTCTTTTCCCTGCCCTTAGAGAAAATGTTATTTTGAAGCCACTATATTAAATTTCTTCTATGACTCTATACTTTGACATATATATATTTGTGTCAACAAATAATATAAAATAATAATATTATTATATATAATATATTTCATTATAATTATAATATAGTTATAATTATAATATACAGTAATAAAATTATTGTAGCTAATATTCCCTGAGGACTTCTATGTCCCAAAGTCAGCCCAATGTTTCCTTTGTATTGTGTTTAATATTCATAACAGACCTCTGAGATACACTGTGATTTCCCCCCATTTCACACTTAAGCACACTGAGGCACCAACATGTTCAATGAATTTACCGAGATCCCATAGTTACGTTTTGCGGAAAGGTTAAATCTCGCAGGCTTGTTATCAAGCGGATGTCCCAGTGGTCTGTTCACCCCTCTGTCCCGCGGGTAGACTCGGAGCTCCCGCAGACAGAAAATGTGTCCCTTTGTCTAGGTGTCCCTGGGGCCTCTGAGAAATGACACTAATACATGAGCACACAAGTGAACAAGTAAACAAACGGATCAAGAATCGATAGACAATGCAGCCTCCCCCCAACGACTTCCTGTTTGCCATGCTCTGCTCGCTCGCCTCCCCCCTCCCGTGGGCTTCTGGCGGCTCCACGGAGGCACCGGCGCATCCCCTGCACCAGGCGCTGCTCCTTGCTTAAAATTCTCTTTGCAGTCCGGGCATCAGAGGCCGCTTTGAAGATCGCGTGCAGCCAGGTGGGAGTGAGGCCTGGGAGTTCGTGAAAATGCACCTAGGCCTTTGGTGCTGGGCCGCGCAGCCCTGGAAATCACAGCTAGTTCTCTGCAT
>PJEM01000231.1:476463-630754 GCA_004023845.1 Helogale parvula
CCCCACCCCCCAAGCCCAAGCTCATCCCCACTGACTGCTCCCAGCCTGAGCTCAGATCCCGCCTGCATGTCCCACCCGGCTGTTTGCACCTACTCTGCGAGTTCGGGGTTGGCGGAGAAGCCCACGGCCATGGCTGTACCCATTCTATTGATGGGGCTGAGGACGTCGGTGACTTTCTCATGGCCTAACTACCGGGTGTCAGCCGCAGGAATGACGTCCCTCTGCTCTCCCCATAGCACGTCCTGGTGTCCCTCTCTTTTCAAAAATTTACACTATGCCACTTCACCTTTACAGAATACCCGCATCAGTCCGTTTCCATTAATTAAAAGAGATCCAAAGAGGATTTTCTTTTGCTAAAAATAGGGCAAAAAATGGATAGGGGTCAGCGCTGGTTTTGCAGCAAGGTGGTTGCAGAGGCAGCTCCGGAACGAGGACAGTGGCGCCACCCAGCGTCGCTCCCGGGAACTACACTGGGCATCTCAGCACAAAAGCATCTCCCAGTCTCAGGGCCTCAGATTGTCCGCATCAAACCGCCAGAGCTTTGCCTTTGTGAGCATCTGTGCTCCATCCCCATCTCCTTTGTGTGTCCGTTAGCAAGACGTGGCTTAAGGTGTTGGAAAAGCCTGGGAAACGATAGCTTTGGCTCCAGGAACACTACTTTCAAAGAAAGCGCAGGTGGGTCCCCACCTGGCAAAGAGTACGTTACCCCTTCGCTCTGGAACATGATCTCCGTCAGGGCCCACTGTCCGCATGGTCATCTCTACATGACCAGGGCCTGCATCGGTCAGAGCAGACACTTACTGGATGCCTGCTGGATGCAGGCATGAACTGAGCTCCTGCCCTGAGCGAAGAGGTGCGGTAAGCACTTCACCACCTCTTCCTCATAAAGTTGTCAGAAACTTGGAAGCGGCCACCCTGGCCGCCTCCGATCACAGGACATGCAGGTGGGGTGGCAGGCAGGCTCAGGAGCATCCAGAATACAGGGGTGGTCTCCTCACAGCTGGCCCCAGGTGGTCTTGGCCCTCTGCACGTGTCCTGTCCCCCGGGTCGCTCTGCCCCCAACACTAGACTGTCAGGGACTCAAAGAAAGAACTCTGTGAAATGTGTTTGGCAGACCCGGTGCCCAGAACTCCCTGGTGTCTGTGAATGAACGGAGATCAAGTGGATAAATCTCGCAGAAAGTGGACAAAGCCGGAGATGGAAACAAGGATTTCTGGGCTTTCCAGGATGCATCTGGCCAGTCAGTAATTAATTCCTCCAGCCCGATGTCAAGAGGAGCCCGGAGAGGTGAGGATGGAGATTGATTCACACCTGGACGGACCGGCGGGCCTGGCTCCGAAGCATGGCCCTCTGCTGCCCCCTGGTGGCTCGGCCTCGCGGAGAGCGTGCCAACACTCCACAAACGTGCTGGATCCCCAGCAGCGCGCGTTTATACCCAACAGGATCCTTCTGTCTTTTCACTTGGGTTTTAGTAACAGAGCAACTGCGGACATCATTGCTGGGAAAGTGGGGGACAGTGATCTTGGCTGGGAAAACGTTCGGGCGTCTCTCATACCTAGAACCTCTCCAAATAAGCCTAGGATTTAGCATGTAGAACGTATCAACAATGAAGGTACCGTTTTCTGACCTTGACCAAGAAGGAACCACAAAGTGAAAGGAATCTTTTTCTTCGGAATAATGCTTTTCAGAGCTTGAACCTTCCTTTTCTGATCATCTTATGGATGGTGAATTGATTAGGTACCGGGTGCTGGGATCTCAAACCCCTGCTGCTTATGTTGATGAGCAGATGGAAGGGTCCCCGTGGAGACAGAAGGTCCCACTTGAAATTCCTGTTAATGTGTCACACAGGGTTAAGTAGTCCTTGACATTCTATAAATAAGCCCCACTTGGAACGGGAAAATGAAAACTCAATCCGAACTTCTAAGTTGGTTTCAGTGGATCGCAGGACTGAATGCTTCCTTTGTGTCATAAAGCACATTTCTTTTTGTTCCAGTGTGTCTTTTGCCCTTGACTATGACATTTGCCTTGGGTTCTGAAAGTGCCTGAGAGCATGCTTATCTGAACCCACCGCAGGCGATGGAGACCCCACAGCCGAATCACAGAACCACGTGCCATTCCATGTGGAAGAAAGAAGAACCACAGTCTCATTTTTGGTTTTGTTTCTCGAATAGAATTTCCTTCACTTGACCACAAACAGCCACTAAAAACTAAGAGAGAATGTGAACGCTTTCAGGTTCTCCCAATGTTACCCAGCTTTATTTCAACTTTATCTGAACCAAAAAAAAAAAAAAAAAAAGGGAAGGAAGAGCATTAATTAATCGCCAGCTTTGTATCAAGTATTAAGATGGGTGTTTTGCATCCATTAACCCCTACTCATGGGTTCGCAGAGGCTGTTCATTTATCTATCATTGGGGACAATGGGCTCAACTCTTAATGGCTTAAACAGCTATTCTTTTTCTTGGTCCCAATTTTCACGAGTTGACTGGGCTCAGCTGGTGATTCCCACTTGGACTCTGTTGTGGGATTGCAGCCAGACAGTAGCTACAGACAGAGTCCTCTGAAGACGCGAAATAGGCTGATGTCCAACATGCCTCATTCACCGGACTGGTAAGCGATGTGCTCATTGCGGAACCATCCAACAGGGTACCTGCGCATGGCCTCTTCTACAGTATGATGTCCGGGCTTGGAGAGAAGGCGTGGCAAGAGTAAGCGTTCCAGGAGAAAGCATGTAGGAGCTCCTGGGCCAATTAAGGGCAATGTCTAAACTGAGAAATGTTCATTTCCGCGGAATTCTATTAACCAAAGCAGCCATATTGCCAGTCCAGATTCAACACAGTAGAGGAGTAAACCCACCTCTTGAAAGGGGACAGGAGGAGGGAGATACTGCTGGGTCATATTTAGAACATACAATCTTCTACAATTCACATATCTTTCCCCAGGCAACTTGTGCTTACTGCTCCCCCAGGAACTCTGGGATCTCGACCCCTCCCATTACAGCATCACCCCAAAACCCAGGGTTGCATCAGCTAAAGCAGACCCAGATATGGTAATCCTCCTACGGGAAGTTCCTTGAATTAGCATCTTGAGTACAATTCACCACAGTCTGAGGAACTGTGCACTAAAGGCACAAGCCATACACCGTACTCCCGTCAAAAGTACAACAGGGGGAAGAATTTCTTCAGTGGATATTCCTTCCAAAGGGACGAAATTCAGGAGGTGCTTAGTGATTACTAGTCCATAGCAATTCTGAACTCCAGTTGGGCACCTGTTACCAGTGTTTCGATCTGAGACCAGTTCTGTCTCCTCCCTGGTTGTGACTGGTGCTCTTGGCTCCCCTAAGTCATCCATCCACTGTCTACAGAACTTAACCTGTGTTTGCAGCTGAGTTTGGACCTCAGCCCGCCCCCTCCCCTTTTATTCCTGGAAGTCCACTTTTAAGGAGACCCTTCCCATCATGGATTTTCTGATGAGGTCTGTCTAAGCAGACAGTGTTTCTGATTACATAATAAAAATAATAACAATGGCGGCTAACTAAATTGCTACCTTTAAACGCTATGGGCTTATAATTAGTTTTACTGGGGTTTCAGTTTAGTAGGAAAAAAAAGTCCCACATGACTCATTCTGAGATATCCCTTTAATTTGAGCTCAGAGTCGCGGTGTCTAGAGAATTACCTTGTACTTTCATAGGAAACCTTTTCTGTATAGCTGAGGGGGGCTACGAACATTTTCTGTATTTCTTTTTTGCAAATCTCAACAAAGAATTTCACAACTGCACTCTTGAGATGATCTCTACCCTGTGGACATTTCTTCTTTTTTTTTTTTTTTCTTTTTCTTTTTTGGTAGCTTTTCTCTGCCTAAAATGGCTGGTTCTGAGAAACAATTTTGATTTTGAACTCAGAATGTTCTGGATTCTTTCTATTTCTTCTAAATTCTGCTGGAAAAGTTCTTCTTCTCCTTCTCCTTCTTCTCCTTCTTCTCCTCCTCCCCCTCCTCCCTCTCCTCCCCCTCCCCTCTCCTCCTTCTTCTTCTTTTATTAAAGTTCATCTTCTTCTGTTTATGATATGTGGCTAAAAAAAGATTCTATGGGGTGCCCAGGTGACTCAGTTGGTTAAGTGCCCGACTTCAACTCAAGTCATGATCTCGTGGTTGGTGGGTTCGAGCCCTGCATCTGCTGACAGCTTGGAGCCTGGAGCCTGCTTCAGATTCTGTGTCTCCCTCTATGCCCCTCACCTGCTCGTACTCTGTCTCTCAAAAAGAAATAAATGTTAAAAAAATTTTTTAATAAAAGAAAGAATCTAGTACTTCTACCAGGATGCCCAATAACCTTTTCAGGAAAACACATCATATTACTATTTGTATATTTCATTTTCCACATCACTGTCAGCACCCGTTTTTTTCTCAGTTTCCTGTGAGCCTGCATCATGTTTTTTCGGGCCCCTGTGATGATTTGTTCATTGGTTTTCCGGATTCTGCTACCTTCGCTGTGGGGTCTTCAGCCCCACCCTAGACCCAGTGACATGTGGGTTTTGGATGTTGTTGCAGCGACATATATCTCAGTCTGGTTACATCTCTGTCCCGGCCATCTCTTGTTGTGTGCCAAGACACTGTAAGATCTTGTGGCTTAAAATCATAACGTATTTTTATTTTTCTTGAGAGCCTGTGAGCTGCCTGGGCTCCAGTGGATTTTGTTCAGTGGGTGTCCCCATGCTGCATCACTGGGTGTGTGGTGGGGTCTCCCAAAAGCTCAGGTCACCGACCTCTAAGGCGGTTTGCTTACACACTGGCAGGTGGCACAGGCTGTTGGCTGGCAGCTAAGCTAGGGCTGCTGAACGTGTACTTGGGAGTGCCTGAGCTTCCCATAACACAGGATCCGGGCTCTGAGCCAGAACTTTCCAAGAACAAGTGCTCCAGGAGGCAGGACGCGGGTGTTACCAGTCCTGTTAGGGGCTGTGCATTCACCTCACATAGTGTCACATTTGCTGGGCCCACAGTGATGGGCTTTATCTCGTGGTGGGTTGTTACAAGATCACATTGCAGAAGAGCTTGTGAGGTGGGAGAGATTTTTGTGGCTAACTTTGGAAAACTTAATATGACGTAGAGGCACTGTTCTCAGACTTTATATGCATAAATAAAAAAGGAAACATGAATGCTTTGCATTATCTCCCCTAGTCAAGAACTCTGCTGTAGGGGTTGTCTTCTGTCTTCCTTAATTTTCCACTTTGGACAATTTATTGATGTCACCTAAAAGAATGCTCTAACCGTCCCTAACTTAAGGTAAAAACCTTTGAGTCCATATCAACCCTCAATTCTTCATCTCTGCTCCTTATATCAAGCTCCATCTCTGCTCCATCTTTCCTAAACCCACTCTGATCAGCTGTTGACCCCTCTCTACAAACTCGCTCATCAATATCACCCACCTATCCCTTTGCTGAATGCCGGCAACATCTGACAACATTGACTTTTCTTCTGTTAAACACTTTTTTATTTAGCTTCCCCACCATCAAACTCACACAGCTTAACCTCCACCCCACTGGCCATTCTAATTTTCCTTAGTTTTCTCTATTTCATGACCTTAAAATATTGGAGTACCATGAGTCTCAGTGTTTGGTCCTGTCCCTTTGTATTTTAAAAATTATATATTATCGCTCCCAATGACATCATCCAATGTCATGGATTTGAATATCTTCTATATGCTGATGCCCCCCAAGATTGTATCCTCAGCTTTGACCTTGACCTGCACCCCAGACTATATATCCAACTGGCCACTCACTGTCTCCAACAATGTCCAGAAATCATCACACACATAATAGACACAAAATTGAACTCCTATATGTATTCCCCAAAGGTACCTGTGTAGATCCCCACCTCAGCTGATAGAAGTTCTGCTCTTCTAGAATATCAGACCAAAAAACACCATATAATCCTGAACTTACCCCTTCCTCTCAAACCGCCAGACCTAACCCATCAACAAATCCCCTTTGCTTTACCTTAAAAATATATCTAGAATATAAGCACTTCCTCATCTTTCCTCTGTTAGTATCCCAGTATGAGTCTCTACCAAAATTGTTTCAATACCCTCTTTGTTGTTTTTCATCATTCAAACTTATTGCCAATAAAATATATTCAACAAATCAATAAGTCATCCTTGTAAAATGTATGTCAGATTATTAGTCTTCTCTGCTCAAACCCTGCAAAGGCTTTCTCGTTCCCCCAGTGTAAATTAAACTTTCCTTTCTAAAAAAATGTTTTTAAATAAGTGGTTTATTTGCTTTCTTGCCATTAAGTTCTAAATGTTCTTCATATATAATTCAATACAAGACTTTTGATAAATGCATACCTTTTATATATAATCATACTCTAACGGCAATTTTTAATGTTTATTTTATTTTTGAGAGAGAGACAGAGTGTGAGGGTGGGGGAGAGGGAGATATAGAAACCAAAGCAGGCTCCAGGCTCTGAGCTGTCAGCACAGAGCCCGATGTGAGGCTCAAACCTATGAACCGTGAGATCATGACCTGAGCTGAAGTCAGACGCTTAACCAACCAAGCCACCTAGGAGTCCCTGACTTGACATTTATTTAATTATTTACATCTTTCAAAGAATAGAAATATTTTAGTGAAATCCAATTTATCAATTTTTGTTTTTTTCTTGAAGACTTTTTTTCATAATCCGTATACTTCTTTTTTTAAGTAAAACTTTATGATGGTTCGTAAGACAAATATAGTCAGCCTGCTACTGAGTGGCTCATTGGGCTCCTGTAGTGATTGTACCATATCTTAGGCTCCATATTGGTTTCTCATCCTGACAGATTAAGAATTTAGCAGCAGGTGGGGCACCCAGGTGGCTGAGTCCAACTTCAGCTCAGGTCATGAGCTCATGGTTCGTGGGTTCGAGCCCCACGTCAGGGGCTGTCCTGACAGCTCAGAACCTGGAGCCTGCTCTGGAGTCTGTGGTCTGTGTCTCCCTCTCTCTCTGCCCCTCCATAGCTTGTGCTCCATCTCTCTCTCTCCTTCTCTCTCTCCCCCAAAATTAAATAAACATTAAAAAATTAAAAAATAAAAGAATTTAGCAGCAGGTGTAGCCTGCTCGGCCCTTGCAAGGGGACACTCCTGCTGGTGGGTCCCCGCCTTGCGTTCATTCCTGACAGCATGGCTACTCTGTTTCTGACCCGCTAAGTTAGTCTTGGGGTTGCTAAGGGCAAACGTGGCCACATGTCCTACCCACGAGGTACTTTAGTGCCTCTTCTGTGGCAGATGCTCCGTGGCGGCGGCGGTGTGAAATACAAAGAGCCACACACACACTCCTCCTCCCCAGACCTCCTGATTTCCATTCTCTTAGACGCTGCATGTTTAAAAGAAAACATACAAACTCTAAAGACTTACAAGGTTCTATTATTTCGTAGACTGCAATCACATTATCAGTTGTTTAGGCGTGAGGATAATAAATATTATTGACGGAAGGGACAAATGAGCCATATTGTGTGCTGGATGGATTCACGCATCCTGGGGGTCCTCTCAACAGCTCTCTGACGTGGGTAGGACCACCTCCTTGTTGCAGCTCTCAATGGGACAGTGATAGCAGGCTGTTAGCTGGCTGAGCTACGAGGGAGCCTCAGTGCGTCTGACTCACACCCTGCACTGACCTCAGTGCGCCGCTCTCAGCACATGGTAAGCTCTTACTAAATTCACTCCATGTCCCTTTAAAAGGGAAAGCATAATTCTCACAAGGGTAATACGGAACTAATGATGAGGTTTATGTAGGAGGGATTTGTGAAATGCAGGATGCTGAAGATTGCCAGATCCGTAGTAAATCACATTGATCCCTGCTTCTCTAATGTACCTGCTATTTCTTGGAATTGAAATCATAAAATCATGCTATTAGAGATTAGAAGGTGAGACCTTTGAGATGGTCACAGCAAACGCTTTTATTTTGCAGATGAAGGGACTAAAGTGCAGGGAGAGGATGTGCGTTACCCAAAATCAACGGGTAAGTTAGTCCCGGGGGAGGGGAGGCACCGAGATGCAGACTGAGCCCAGTCGACTCCCGACTATAAAGTGCAACTTCACATGACAAATTCATGTCATTGATTTCTTTCGTTGAGTTGGGTTCCTTCCCCCAACCTCACAGAAGCAGAATTCGCCAAACCAAGTCAAGCCTAACTGAGTTGACGTGGCAACTAAACCCAGTTCTCATCCACAAGCCACACCCCGTGCAGTGACCCCAGGAATAAGGCAGTGGCCGTGGGGAGCTCACTTCCCCTCCCTGGACCCCAGTGTAAAGGTAGAGAGTGCTCAGACAGTGTTTATGTCCTTAGTCAGCTCCACGAATCTACAGATCTCCCATCGGGGATCTCATTTCCTCCCATTCTCTGTCTCTGTCTCTGTCTCATGATTGCTTAAATGGCAGGGGTAAGGGCAAGGACACTACCGTTTATTAGTCAGTTTCTATGTGCCAATCGTTTTATTAAGCTTTGAAGAAGGATTTGTTGGGTGCTAGCAATAAAAATCCACTCTGGCAAATGTAAAGGAAAAAGTTATGGGGGGACCACTTGGAAGACAAGAGTTTGCTCAGAAATGAAGGCAGGCCTCGGGGCACCTGGGTGGCTCAGTTGAGGGTCTAACTCTTGATTTCAGCTCAGGTCATGATCCCAGGGTCATGGGATCAAGCCCATATCAGGTTCCGTGCTGAGCATGAAGCCTGCTTATGATTCGCTCTCTCTCTCCAAAAATAAATTAAAAATACATTCAAAAATAAAGGTAGGCTTCAAAAAGGAATATGTGGAGTCGGGGCTAACTGAGTTGGCATATGGGGGGGCATTCCAAACAGTACCTCACCTACGGTAAGCACTGTGATGCGTCAGGAAATAAAAAACAAAAGAAAGGACTGGAACCAGGACATTTCTGGGGATGTGGCGCCGCAGAGATTGTGAAATCTTTATTCCCATCACCACCGTGGGGTACAGTCATGGTGATCATCCTTGGCCTTTGTGCCACCCAAATTCCAAGGATGGTCTGAGTGTCCCAGCGTGGACCACAGTCCCATCCGTGGGCACAACAGGAAGGGGCAGTCCTGTGGGTAACGCATGGCCGGAGGTGGCTGCTCAAAGCACCAGCAGTGGCAGCCTCGAGCACAGTGCACCCGAACGCTGCATGGCCCAAAATTTGTGTCATCCACTTTGTGCAAAAATATTAAGAACTAATATTCAGTTTTAGGAGACAACTCTGTGAGATTAGTGAGAAATCACACCGCTCCCCTGTGCCCCAGGATTCTCCTTCACAAAGTAGGGGACAACAGTCATTGCCATAGAGGTTTATAAGAGGAGCCCTGAAAGCATGAGGCTCAGAGCATCAGACACAATCAAACACTGTCAGCTTTTCCCATCAGCCATGTGCCCTTGGAAAAACCTCGTGTGATTCCTGAGCCTCAGTGTCCTCCTCCTCAAAATGTAATTGATGCTATTATCTCTTCAGAACTGCGATGAGAGGATCAGATGTAGTAGAAGAAAACCAAGCTGTGATAGAGTAGATGTTTAGTGAATTATAGAAAAAAACCGAACTATTAATCACCATCATTATTGTCATATTTTAAATGAGGAAGCAAAGATCCTAATCATTGAACTCACAGGAGAGTGGCTATATTATTGTTAATGTTTTTTAGTTTTATTTTCTTTTTTCTTAATATTTTTAATGTTTATTTACTTTTGAGGGAGAGTGAGAGAGAGACAGAGCAGGAGCAGGAGCAGGAGCAGGGGAGAGGAAGAAAGAGAGGGAGGCACAGAATCTGAAGCAGGCTCCAGGCTCTGAGCTGTCAGCATAGAGCCCGATGCAGGGCTTGAACTCATGAACTGTGAGATCATGACCTGAGCTGAAGTAGGACGCTTAACTGACTGAGCCACCCAGGCGCCCCTGGCTTTATTATCTTTAACTGAATCTAGGGTTATAATAATGTTGATTTCAAGTCAACGCAGGCACAGATGGGAATCCCATGTCCCCACTGCACATCAGTGTCCTTAGAATTGCCCTCCCCTGTGATAGATGGCAGCTGGGCATCAGACGGATGTGTCAGCCACCTTCCAGGACAGGGGACGATGGGCTATGCTTTCTCATGACCACAGGCAAGTCTTGGCAAGGGCTTTTTCTACATTTCTGGATTCCTGCAATGAAGGATACAGTGAGAGAGTCACAATTTCCCCACAGGTAAATGCTGCTCTTCCAAACCCTCCACTGGGGAATCCGTAAAAACTCAAGGACCTGAGCGAATTGCCAGCAGGTGTGGATATTCAGACAGCTATAAATTATCACAAAATTGGGCACCAAACAGAGCGGTATTTCTGAATAATTCTTTTATGCCTGTCATAAGAATTTGGCATGCCATTCTGTGCTGTAATGCATGTCGTAAATACAATAATTTACGGTTTGTTTCTACCCAGTCCTGTGCAGCAGCGTGCTAAACTTGGGAACAAGCACAATTAGAACTGTAATCAGTTGTGACATCTCTTGAAATGTTTCTATTTAATTATGTTTTTGCTACAGACTGACATTAATAGTTTTTTTTTGAAAAGACAAATCATAATAATTTCTCCAGAGAAAATGACAAAGATAAATGATATGCAAGCAAGAAGTCAGAATGGGCCCAGAAATTGATGGTTGGCTGTGTGAAAAGGGAGATAAACAAAAAATTCTATTGCTTTCATTTGGTCTCCCCGGAAGCATCCCCTGAAGGACAAACAGGAAGTGGTCACAGTTAATTTCCGGGTTCCTCCCCTTTTCCTGTAGCCCACTTCCCTCGGTGGCAGGTTGACTCGAGATCGCTTCTGAACAGTGGGAGGAGCACAGGCTTCGGAGCAGGACTATCTCGGGAAGAATCCTTAAATTACCAAGTACTTTATGTTTTAATGTTTATTTATTTTTGAGAGGGAGAAAGAGACAGAGTGCAAGTAGAGGGGCAGAGAGAAAGGGAGACAGAATTGGTAACGGGCTCTAGGAGCTGTCGGCTCGGAGCGCTCCGCACGGAGCCCGATGTGGGGCTTGAACTCACGAGCTGTGAGATTATGACCTGAGCCAAAGTCAGCGGTCCAACCAACTGAGCCATCCAGGCGCCCTGGAACTGGGATTTATTTTAAATGTTTGTTTATTTTTGAAAGAGACAGAGAACGAGCAGGGGAGGGGCAGAGAGATAGGGAGACACAGAATCCAAAGCAGGCTTCAGGCTCTAAGCTGCCAGCACAGAGCCCGACACAGGGCTCAAACCTACGAACCGTGAGATCATGACCAGAGCCCAAGTTAGACACTTAACTGACTGAGCCACCAGGTGCCTCAAGGAATTGGAAATTTTTTAATGGGCTCTAGAATCAAACCAGCTCAGTTTCAATTAGATTTCTGTCACTTGCTAGCGTTGCTAACTTAGACCAGTCAAAAATAATAATAACTAAAATTAAAACAAATCACATTGGACATACTCTGTACCGAGCACTGTTAGTATAGATTAGCTGATTACTTTTCCATCCTCACTTAAGTAGCAAATAAAATATAATGCTAACACGCACCTTTTATGCTGTCACGATGTATAAGCAAAACATTGTTAAGTGCTCATCCTGCTATTTGGTGGGCGACAGGCATTCAGGAAGAGTCAGAGATCATTAGTGCTGTGACTGACCCAAGGAGATGGATGGTAGGCAGTATTTCTTCCCCCTGTAACCCGCACAGCCCCTCAAACTGATCCTGTGAGCAGGTATTTCATGAGTTCTAATGTCTAGGAGTAAATCATCATTCCCGGTATCCGGGATTGTAATACGGAAAAGATTATGTCAAGCACTTTTAACAGAGCCACCAATTCTTTAGGAGGACATGCAGGAAACAGTCAAAACCGTCTGGAAACAGAGGAAAGAAACCACTATGGGGAGGGGAGGAAGAAATGTAGAAAGTTTATGAACAGTGTAGCTGAATAATTAAACACGTAGGACTGGTGGATTCCCTCACCCAGTGAGGTGCTGGGCCAAGGAGGCTGTCTGCCCTCAAGAATTGAGGGTATAGTTGGAATTCTCTATCTCTAGTGCTTACACCTCCTCCACCTCCTCCCACTGTTTCCTTTTTTAAAAATGTTTATTTATTTATTTTGGAGAGAGTGAGTGAGTGCAGGGGAGGAACAGAGAGAGGGGGAGAGGGACAGTCCCAAGCAGGCTCCACCACAAAGCCACAGAGCCTGATGTGGGACTCGACCCCACCAGCTGTGAGATCATGACCTGAGTGGAAACCAAGAGAGGGATGCTTAACCATCTGACCCATCTCCCCTCCCCTCCTACTGTTTCCAAAGTCTTCCGTGGGTGGGAGCAGAGGCCAGGACAGGAACCAAGGAGAGTGGGGCATTGCTTACTGCTGGATACTGTCATCCCCTGGCTTCTCACTGCCTGGGTCTGGCAGATATTAATCTCTCCCTCCCTCTCTCTCCCTCCCTCTCTCTCTCTCTCTCTCTCTCTCTCTCTGGGCCCCTGTGGGTGACTCAGAGTAGCCCCTCTCCCTATCATTTATGGTCTCTCAGCTGGAGATCCTGATGGGGAAACTGCACTGGGTCTTGGTGGCGATGGCTTGCCCCTTGCCCACCCTGAGACATCCTGGAGTCAGACCCCAGCTTATCCTCTGCTGAGCCTCTTCTCAAGCCTGCTCATGTGAACTCTCTCTGTTTGCACGAGTTACTCCTCCTTGGGAAACCAGCACCATCCATGTAGCACACACCTCTGACACCCCCTAAGCTCTGGCACCTCCCCCAGGTGGAGACATGAGTGAGTGGGAAGGGGGAGGCACCTGCTTCCCTGTCTGGACGCACAGGGTGAGCGCTAGTGAGGAGGAGCTACAACGGAGAGAGGCTTTTCCCAGGTGGTAAGGAGCAGACAGTGAGCACAGCCAGCAAACTCTAGAGCCATCTGGGGAGGGGACTGCGGTCCAGCAGCCAGGTGGGGACAGACCTTGTAGACGGGAAGAAGGGGCCAATGCGTGGGCCGCCCAGTGGAAGGAGAGGATAGGGGAAGAGGGGCGGCTATGCCTTCCTTGCTCCGTAGCAGCGGGGCTCTGGCAGGATCCGGTCCCATCGCACCAAATTTTGAGCCTGTGGAGCTCCTTGTGCGACCAACACCCACATAGTCTCAGCCTCCAGATTAGGTGAAGGCTCTTTGTAGCCATTCAATCTCTATTAAAGGTGCCACAGAACCTTTCCTGACTTTTCTGTTCAGAGAAGTGAGAACAAAGCATGAGCCTAATCAGTCGTGAGCACAGCAGCTGAAGGCAGGCGCTCACCCTTCCAACAGGTCCCCCTGGGCTGAAATGGGTGCCCTGGACTCCGGAAACCCTGTGTCTGAAAGCAAGGCTTGGGGAAGTGAGCAGAGAGAGAGAGAGAGACAGAGAGAGAGAGACAGAGAGAGACAGAGAGAGAGAACACAGCTAAGATCAGATTGATGGCAGTCACTGATCCAAGGGCAAGTGAATCCTACACTAATGGCTGCCTCTGTCTGTCTGTCTGTCTGTCAGGGGAAACATCCTGCTCAAAGGAAAAGGGAACCTGTCAGGTCTGGGGAGATTAGTAAGAACCTGATGTGTTATAGGTCACAACCAAATGAGCTTCCGCCTCTGAGCAAGGAGAGCCTGGCTCTTGATAAACCAGGAGCCAAAGTGGATCACATCCATCCATTCCAGTGGGCTGCACACTGGGCTGGGTTCCCCCTTGGCTGACGGGTCCTGAGGGGAGCCAGGGAGGCCCAGCATCGAGCCATGGAATAGGGGTCTCTGGGAGGGTCTGGAGACAGTGATGATTTCCTAAGCAATGTACAAGCATTTCCATATTTTAACCACAAGTGAGGTACCAGCAAACACTGTCTGCACACCTGCCCTACATATCAGGCTACAATCGGAATATTTATTTCCTCCCCCAAAACGTGTCTTTCTCCTTGGTTCCAGGTGAGCTACAGCATTTAACATAAGGATGGATTATTCTGTGCTTGCGTTCTGGGAAAAGCAAGCCTTCGTTTGGCACACTCTGGGGATGTAGGTTGTAACATTAATTTAAATCCAAGAAACCTTGACTTGTACTTCCTGCTTACTCCTCCATGAGGGGAAACAGATTGACGGGACAGCCCTATCCTCTGTGAACTCACAGGACAGTGAGTCAGAGGGATGACAAATGTTAAAATCCAGAGTGTGGTGTGATCAGCGCTAAGAAACAGAGTGTGGAGGAAAGCACCTAACTTTCCCTGTGGGAAGAGGATTGGTCAAAGAAGAACATTCTAGAATCAGTGGGGAACATCCCTCCAAGCCTACCAGATGGGGGAGGAGGGCATTCAAGAACCACAGAACAGAGCCTGAGCAATCATCCTGGGAGTGAGTCATCTCTGGAGTGTGGGACATATGGGAATGTGGCAAAAGTGGCAGGAGCTCTCCAGCTCCAACAAGGATAATTATAATCATCACCTTCTGTGGCATTTCCTATGGCTGCCCTACCAAAGTGCCACTGACTGGGTGACTTGGAACAACAGACATTTATTATTTCACAGTTCTGGAAGCCTAAAATCAAAGTGTTGGCAGAGCTGGGCTCCCCCTACGCCACCAGGGAAGGATCTGGCCCCATCTCGGTCCTCGCTTCTGGTACCTCAGGTGATCCTGGGCTTGTGGATGCATCACCCGATCCTGACTCCACTGTCACATGGCTGACTTCTCCCCATTGGTCTGCACGTCATCCTCCCTCTGTGTATGTCTGTCTCTATGTCCAAAGTTCCCCTTTGCATAAGGATACCGGTCATGTTAGATTAGGGTCCACCCTCATGACCTCATTTTCCTTAATTATCTCTGCATAGACCCCGTTCCCAAATAAGGTTGCTTCTGAGGTGCTGGGGGTTATGACTTCAATATATCTTTCAGGGGACACATTTCAAGCCATAAAAGATTCCCCCAAATGGGAATGGGATTTTCCATCTTACAAAGCACTTTCATACCTTATACAACCATATAGAATCGTCCTAGAGTGTATCCAAAGCCATGAACAATGTGTCTCATTTAACTCTTTCATGCACATAGTACACACTTATATCATGATTATAAACACCATCTACCCAACACTTAATATTAATCAGCACTTTGCATACTTTTATTTTTCCAAATC
The DNA here is from genome assembly GCA_004023845.1 of Helogale parvula. NCBI lineage: Eukaryota > Metazoa > Chordata > Mammalia > Carnivora > Herpestidae > Helogale > Helogale parvula. Next base: position 491,608 of record PJEM01000231.1, read on the forward strand.
CCGACACCAATGCGAAGTATTATTGGTCTCCAGAAGTGCAAACCAGAGTATCTCAGAGAGAAAGAAACTTGCACACAGCCACAAAGCTGGGAAGTAAAGTTGCTGCATTTCACCTTGAAACCCAGAGGGGAAGGCCAAGCTGGGGGGTCTGGGGAGGTGAGGGATCTCAGTGTGGAGCCGTAAAAGCGGAATGAAGACTTCTGCTCAAGAAGACAGGATTCCTAACCCGCTTCTCCATGTGTCAGTGCAAAACCGTGCCCTTGTTTTCTCCTTAATGACTTAACGACGTGAGCACTTCTCAGAACCAGAAGGAGATTCTGTAGATGAGCAGTAGGAGTGACCCCAGGGGCGAGTGCTGGTGGAGGTGGCCAGTGTGGCCCTGCGATCCCAGGGAGGAGACCGGGAAAACTGTGGGTAAAGCCTTAAGAGTCCATGACGGAAAGGAAGCCAAATATGACCCCAGTGGGAAAGAGGGTCAACCCTGCCTGCAGTGAGGCCCTTGGACCATGTTCCCCCCACTGAACTGGACCTGAGGCGCCTTTACCCGAGTGAGAGCTTGAATGCCACTTGTTTGTGTCTCAGGGAGAAAAGAGAAGCAGCCGTATAAACGAGAACTCTATTTGAATTGTGCTGGAACAGAACAGAAGCCAGCAAGGCGCACCGAAGACACAAACCCTCTAATATGACCTGCAGGGCTAAGTGACGCAGCAGGCAAAGCTGGGAAGCTGCAGGGTGACAGGAAGGAGAGAAAGCACCCGCCACGCAGGCCGCCAAGGACAAAGGTCAGCGCAGGTGAACTGCCAAGAAAGCGCACCCAGAAACAAGTCAGGTGCTGGCAGGAGAACTTGGGAAGCAAATATAAAAGGACTTGAAGGTAAGTACCCTTAGAATTCGGAAATAGGAGGGAAGAGCAAATTTGCAAAGAAAACAGTGCTAAGTAAATTTCAAATATGGCATAAATGTAAGTAAGTAAATAAATAAATAAAACCAAATGAAATTGTTGGAGTTGAAAGGTAAAGCCAGGGGTACCTGGGTAGTTCAGTGGGTTAAGCTCCCAACTTTTGATTTCACTTCAGTTCATGATCTCATGGTTCGCAAGTTTGAGTCCCGCGTCAGGCTCTGTGCTGACAGTATGGAGCCTGCTTGGCATTTTAGCCCTCTCCCTCACTCTCTTTTTGCCCCTTTCCTTCTCTCTCTCTCTCTCAGTAAATAAATAAACTAAGAAAAAGAAAAGTAAAGCCACTGAAATAAGTCAGTTGCATTTGTGTGGTAAGCACGAATACCATATTAGACTTAGTTCAAAAGAGAATCAGTGAATGGGAATTTAAAATTGGAAAAATCCCCCAAATACTATATATATATATTTTATATATTTTCAATATATATAAGGGCACCTGGGTGGCTCAGTCAGTTATGCGTCTGACTTTGGTTGAGGTCATGATCTCATGGTTCATGAGTTTGGGCCCAACATTGAGTTCTGTGCTGACAGCTCAGAGCCTGGAGCCTGCTTCGAATTCTGTGTCTCCTTCTGTCTCTACCCCTCCCCTCTCCTTCTCTCAAAAATAATAAACATTTAAAAAGTTATTTTTTAAAATGGTCATTAAGAATATATATATAAAATAGACTATAAATAAGATATATCCATAATACTATATTTATTATAATAGGCCATAAAATATATACAAAATACCATATACATCTATATTTTTATGATATATATCTTCTATATATTTATTACATATCATAGACCATATATAATATATACATATGCAGTCTATATATAGTATTGCATACATATTAGTATATATAGTATTAGCCTGTGTTATTAGCACATTATTATAGTGTTGGCACATATACTATTGTGTACATACACTGTAAGTGAGAAAGATCTATGTCAATATATCTGTCAATGTATTATAGACTATAGCTGTATCTATGTACACGATAGGGAGATACAGAGACATACAAGATAGAAAATATGAAAGATCTGTAAAAACACCAGGAGAGCTGTGCAAGCTTCACTGAATGTCTAATGCACCTGGCACAATACAGGAGAGAAGAGTGAAGATGTGGGGAAAATGAATGAAAGAGACAATGGCTGGAAACCCTGTAGAGCTGAAGATTTCATGGCGGTCAGAGCACATGAATACAGTATCGGTCCAGCGGGCACTTGTGTCCCCTTCCCCTCTTCCTCCAGCCCTGACTCTGGCTTGCAGATACCATCCGTTCTCATTACTCAGCCCAGCCTCACCCTCCCTCGCCTCATTGTCCCATGCCTCCCACCTGGAGCTGAGCAGATGCGGCTGAATCTTCCCCAAACACGGAGTACAATCTCGACAGCATGTCCAGATCGCACATCCAGGTGGCAAGCTGGACAGAGCGTTATTTTCTAGACCTCTGCTAGCTCCGAAGCCTGAGGTGTCCCTGGTGACACACCTTGTTTGCTGGGCTGGTAAATGAACCCCTGGCTTAGCAGATGTTGTCCCTTTCTCCCTCTGCCCTCTGTTTGTCCATTGCCAGGGACCAGTGTTGCTTCATGACTTTCTTACTCAAAGGAAGATTTTGTGTAACATCTAAAGTTTGTCCAAAACCGTAGTTCTGACCTGGGCCAGCATCATCGTGCAATGCCAACCGTTAGCGCTACTGGGCACAGAATCTCCTCTAATTCTTTACATAGTCTCTTTTGAATTTAGCCACATGTTAGGAGAACAGACAGAAATTGAAGCAGAGCTCCCATAGCATGGAAATTCCAGAAGGAGGCATTCCAACAATCAGCCTGCTGGTCCAAAAAAGTGTGACTGTGAATGTATTTCAAATTACATCAGAATTTAGCATTATCAAAGTAGGACAGCCTTGCACTATTAAGAACTTGGTGGCTGCTTCTTACCCATGTGTGTTATTTCCTTGTCCTGGGAAGCAGTGCCTTTGCTCAAGGAGGCTGTTCTATTGGCTTACAAATGCTTAAAATAGATCAGATCTTGGCTGGGCCCCTGCCTCCTCAGTCATCAACAGTTTTGGGGTTGTTTCTTGACTTCTCCTTTATAACCCGAGAAAGAAATGTGTTCAGATCCCTAACAGTTGTTTAAAGACTATTTGCAAATCATGACCCATGACATTTTCTAAATGTTAAAGTTTCTAAATGTTAATTTTCTGATTTGAAAATTTTACTCAAACACAAGCTATCTGTGAATGAGACAGAGCAACCAAGGCATGAACAGTCTTTCAGTCAGAAGATTTCACTGCTACAGAAAAGCAAGTTAAGGAATCAGACTTGATCAGTGTGGAACACAGTGAGCACCCAAAGGGAAAGAAACAAGAGCGGTGGGTTAGATAACATCTCCTAGTTCAGGCAACCTCTGATGCCAAAGACGCTGTAACCACAGTATCCAGAGCATGAGACCAAACTCCCAAAAGCCAGACCCTGGAGAATCACTGTGGCCAAGCATTAACCCTTCCCCTTTCTCTGCTTAAAGAAATTTTTATGAAAGCCAAAGTCCTTCAAGTGGTGTGTAACAGTACTTCTGGTTCTAACCAGGATCTGCATTTCCAAACCTCTCTCCGTCCATTTCCTGTTATCTTCAACTTCCTTAAGTGCCCCTACTCCAAGCCTTGCCTCTTAACATCCAACAGTTTGCGAAGGCTTCCCCCTACTTACTGGAACATGTGACCTTTTGCTGTCTCCCCAGGTGTCTACTGAATCATTATAAAATGATTAAGAGATGACTCAAGTCAGATTACTTGGGACCAGACCTTAGCTTTTTCATTTTACCGGTCATGTGACTTTGGGAGTCTTTGTGCCTCAGTTTCTTCATCTCTTACATTAGAAAAACAATGATAATACCTACTTCATAGGGTTATTCGGAGATTAACTGAAACAATATGCACAAATCGTAGAGTCATTGTGTCTCATATATATTGAGTGCTCAATACATGTAAACCACTTTTAATTTCTTCTTCATCTTTGCAAGTCAATTCCAGCATCACCTCCCAGGAGAACATTGCCCTTGGCATCTACAGACAATGCAATAAAGGTCTGTTGGCCAAAGTAGAAATGGCATTACAGGACTCCTTAAGCATAAGCCTTTCGGATTCCACTCATATTCTTGCTTCATTAATTCAATCATTTAGTTTGGGCTGGCCAACTTAATAATCTGTGTAAAGGTCGGTGAATACCCAGCATCAAATGCCCAGAGGTACAAATATGGCCATTTAAAACTATACCGAGGACAGAATCCACAGAAGTGATCTCGATATAATGAGCAGAAGAATCATCCAGCAGATTCTAGCCCAAATTGCTGGCCTACACAGTCATGTGTAAATAAAACAGTTGTTCTTTAAAGCTACTAACTTCTGGAATAGGTGACTGATAGACCGAGCATCTACAATATGGCACACAATGGTAGGTACTGGACTGAGCCCTTTGAACACATTGTCACATTTACGAATTTTTAAAAATCCTACAATCAAAGTGCCATTCAGCCCCATGTAAAGAAACGTGAACTCCAACAGGTGGTGTTAACAGGTACTAAAGCTAGAGAAGATATTTGAAAACATCTATGCTGTTCTGAAGGAATTCAGGAAGGCAACATGAGGGCTGCATTGTACCTCTGCCTCCCTTTCTCACTTTTGTTTTTTTAACAAATCAGTTTTGGTACATTCAAATGGTGTTGCTGGGGACAGCCCAAATATCGTGAGAAGATGAATATTTACTTGGAGGTTGAAGCCCCAGGTGAATCTCATCTGCACAGGACCCACAGTTGTTCAAAGAAAATATTTTCTTAAACCAAAATGCTTGAAAAAAAACATTTCTTTTTGTCATCCCGTTGCTGAAGCTAAGACTTCCAGGATTATGTTAGATAGTAACCCTGAATGTGGACACTCTTGTCGTGTTTCTGACTCTAGGGGAAAGCTCTCAATGTTTTTCTCCATTGAGGATGATATTAGCTGTGGGTCTTTCCTATATGGCCTTTATGATGTTGAGGTATGTCCCATCTCTCCCTACTTTGTTGAGAGTTTTTATCAAGATTGGATGCTGTGTTTTGTCAAATGCTTTTTCTGCATCTATTGACAGGACCATATGGTTCTTATCCTTTATTTTATGAATGTGGTATATCATGTTGATTTATTTGTGAATATGAACCAGCCCTACAGCCTAAGAATAAATCCCACTTGATCATGGTGAATAATTCTTCTAATGTACTTTTGAATTAGATTTGCAAGCATTGTATTGAGAATTTTTACATCTGTGTCCATCAGGGATATTGGCCTGTAAGTCTCCTTTTTAGTAGGGTCTTTGTCTGGTTTTGGAATCAAGGTGATACTGACTTCATAGAATGAGTTTGGAAGTTTTCCTTCCATTTCTATTGTTTGGAACAGTTTGAGAAGAATAGGTATTAAGACTTCTTTAGGAGTCTGGTAGAATCACTCATCATCAGGGATATACCAATCAAAACTACAATGAAATACCACTGCACACCTGTCAGAATGGCTAAAGTTATTTTTTAATGTTTATTTATTTTTGAGAAAGAGAGAGAGAGAGAGCGAGTGAGCATGAACAGGGGAGGGGAAGAGAGGGAGACAGAATCCAAAGCAGGCTCTAGGCTCTGATATCAACAATGTATATCAACAATAGCCAAACTGTGGAGAGAGCCCAAATGTCCATTGACTGATGAATGGATAAAGAAGATGTGGTATATAGCCACAATGGAATGTTACTCAGCTATCAAAAAAGAAATCTTGCCATTTGCAACAACATGGTTGGAGCTAAAGTATATTATGCTAAGCAAAACAAGTCAGTCAGAGAAAGACAAATACCATATGTTGCACTCATCCATGGAATTTAAGAAACAAAACAGATGAACATATGGAACGGGTGGAGGAAAGAGAAAAGAGGGAAACCACAAGAGGCTCTTAATGATAGAGAACAAAGTGAGGGTTGATGGAGGGAGGTGGGTGGAGAGATGGGCTAGGAGGATGATGGGCATTAAGGAGGGCACTTGGGATGAGCACTGGATGTTGTATGTAAGTGATGAATCACTGAATTCTACTCCTGAAACCAGGATTGGACTGGATGTTGAATAACTAAAATTTAAATAAAATTTAAAAATATATACTTTACAGAAAAGAATCTCAATGTGTCTAGCTTCCATTTAAAACACTGCATAATATCTGGGAACACTGAACCAACATTCCCACTGAAAATGTTTGCTGGTAGTTACTCATCAGCTGCCTCCTACGATGGGCGACGTATGCCCTGCTCACCATGGCACCTTCTACCCTTCTCTGTCTCCAGACTAGTGAAAGGGGACAGCAGGTACATCTATCAGCAAATTACACCATTACCAAAGAAATATATCCACATCACTTCATCACTTATATGACCTACCAGCCTCCTTCAGGACCCACATTGGAAATTCCCGGTGTATTCAATATGAAGGATAATTTTCCAGACCATGGGAGTTTATTCCTCCACAACAATTGGTGAATATGAAAATAACAATTCCAACTTCTTTTTTTCTTAAAATAATGCATTAGTTTTAATAGAAACAGGTATGATAGGTCAGTGACAATCTTCATAATTATTTCTCAAATTTAATAAATTAGACATTTTAAAGGGAAAAATAGCATGGCCTCCTGCATTATTTTTAAATATTAGTTGTTTTCAAAAAAATATTTAAGGGGCACATGGGTGGTTCAGTTGGTTAAGCACCCAACTTTGGCTCAGGTCATGATCTCATGGTTGTGAGCTTGAGCCCTATTTTGGGCTCTATGGTGACAGCTAAGAGCCTGAAGCCTGCTTCAGACTCTGTGCCTCCCTCTCTCTCTGCCCCTCCCCCACTCATGTTCTGTCTCTCCAAATTGAATAAACATCAAAAAATTTTAATATTTAAGCAAAGTTTTATACTTGTGAAAAGCTATTTTGTAGCCCTATAGTCAAAGCAAATTACTAATTATATATAAACTAAAGTATAAACTGATATAACTCAGAAAAAAATAATACAAAAGCAATGGGACAGATGATGATTTGTTGAAGGAAAACTACTCTGTACTGTGTGAATCTAGTCTACATGTTTGGGGCAGAAGCTATTTTGAATCTGTCCTGCCTATTTTCTGTGGGGGAAAGGAGTTTCCCCACCGTTTTCCAAATCTGTGCTCACGCATTATGTCATAATGCTCTGAATTGTCTATGTAGGTAATCTCATTAGCCAGTGGCAGTTAAGGCCATTCTGTGGTGCATCATTCTCCTAAACACATTGGATTCTATAATCACAAGGCAGCCCTTTGATCAAAAGTGGCAATCTTGATGGTCCAGAAGCTCTTTTATATATTAATATTAGCAATTAAAACAAAACATTTAAAATCTTTATGTAGAACTTAGGGATCCATGAGGATACTTCTAAAAACCTCACAGGTTTGGTGACCTAACCATGAGGAACACTGCTGTTTCATCTTTGGAAAAGACACCAGAAGTTATTCCATTGCATTTGCTGTCCTAATTGCTGTGAACACACACAACGAATCTTATCTTTATGGCCAAGGATAATGGCAGAAAAAGAGAAGCAGAGACAAATTCTGTTATTGATCAGTTGCAGTCAGATTCTGGATCCTCAAACTGAAGGCTTGATACACTTTTATAAGCCTGAATTATAAGCCTTGCTTACCCCAAATGGCCATTCACAAAGATCTCTATTCCTCAAAAATTAATATAAAATTATCACATGACCCAGAAATTCTGCTTCTAGCTATATCTGCAAAATAATTAAAACATATGTCTACCCAAAACCTATACATGAACCAGAACAACAATACTCACAAAAGTCAAAAACTGAAAACAACCCAAATACCCATCAATTAATAAAATCCATAACAAAGATGGCATATCCATACAATGGAATATTATTTAGCCATAAACATGGCTATTCATATATTCATAAATATGAAATGGGGAAGCATGCTGCAGCCTGAATGAACCTTGAAAACACTTTGTCAAGTGAAAAAAGCCAGACACAAAAGGCCATACTTGTATGATTGTACAGAAATGTACAGAATAGGAAAATTCATAGAGATACACAGTAGATTAGTAATTGCCAAAGGTTAGGAGGAGGGGGAATGGGAGTGCCTGCTAACGAACAAGGAGCGATAAAAGTGTTGCAGAATTAAATAGCGGGGACGGCTGCACAACTCTGTAACTGTACTAAAACCCACTGAATTGCACACTTTAGAGGGTTGAATTTTATGGTGTATGATTTAAAGCCTAATAATATATTTTTAAGTGGCCTCTAGTGGGGCTTTTATTTGTATTCCAATGAATGAACAGAAATTTCCCAGGCAAAGTCTTTTTGGACCATCCAGACAGAGCGTGGAAGAATCTGCATGACTGGATGGCAGGTTGTATGTAGGGAAGAGCTGCACATAAAGCAAAAAGAAAAGCCAACTGGCAACAGAGCATGAGGCTCCATTTATGCCGTGTGAAGGAGTTGGGTCCAATTGTCTGAAACTCCAGGTGGGAGGAGGCCATTCAAACAGGAACAATGAGTAATTATCATAATGTTTCCAAGACTTGCACAAATACGTTTGTTTATTAATTTTCCTCAATTTGTTTTCCCTGAGATCTATCTAGCACATCATGAGTACCTCCTTTTTCTGATCCACCAAAAGGACACATACTGAGATGTGGGGTAGAGGTGGGGAACACAAAATCTCAATGAGATGAAAATGAAAGGGAAGTCTCATAGCCAACCCAAGCAAGGGAAAACACCTCAAACCATGTAGCTGGTGAAATCTTTGCAATCCCACTTAACAGTTACCCAAGAAGGGTGTTTTCCTCTCTCTTACCAGCCTCAACAGACTGGTTCTATGGGGAAATTCAAACAAGTGATTCAACTTGTCTTTAAAAGAATCTTGACTGCGGTCATGTTGTGTAACCGACTTGACCAAAGCTCATGGACTACTTGGTAATTGTGTGGACTCAGAGTCACTTGTAAGAAACCAACAGTAGGAAGACACTTTAAATTCTCACCTCCAAACCGATGGAGTTCAGAGGCTGAAGCCATGGTACTGCACAGTCCAGAAATGGCAGATGACTTAGGTAAGACAGCCTTTCCAGGCCTGAGCTAGAGAAGCAGACACAAGATCCACTCCTTTCTTTCTAGCTGGAGATCCTCTTTCGACCATCAGGTAACCTGTTGGATAAAAAAAAAGGTATTTCTTCAGCATAGACTGAGGCCAGTAAGTGAGTCTGTCCTGACATTGACTACCGCCTTCCTCCATCCATGACTAGGAAGCTCCATGAGCCAGGGGGTGAGGAGTGGGGCATTCCAATCTGATGCAGGCCTATTTCCTCTCAGCTTCATAGGAAACTCTGCATCGTGGATTAACTGTTGGAGAAATACGTGATGCTACAAATTCATTGGGAGAAATAAGCACTGAACTACGACAAATGAAAATCTGTGACTTCTCAGTGTCAGTGTCTGCACTGTGGGGGAATCACTCTCTCCTCTTGCTGGAAGTCCTGTTCATCATCAATATCACAGAAATGAGTGAAAGGTACCATTTATTCATCTCTACACTCCCAGCGTTGAGCACAGTGCCCGGCACAGTGTAGATGGTAGGGAGCCCTGGGTTGCTGACTAGGTGTAGAGGTTTAGTGACAGAAAATAAATAATATGTATGACAATATCCAAGGTAAAGCATATCAAAGAGGACTTTAAGAAATGACAAAATAGTAGCCCAAGTCACACAGGAGGCTAGATTTCTCACCAGGTCCAAGAATGCCAAGGATCTCCTATCTACAGGTTACCTGAGATTGGAAATAGACTGTGCTGAAAATGTGTAGATGTGGGGAAGAATTCTGGAGGCCCGGCAAGAGGCCAATCGTGACTTCTGCACTGAAGCAGAATGGGACGGACACTGGTAGCTGGCTGCTGGGGACAGCTGGTCCCTGACAGCACACACCTCAGCTATAAAGGCACCTGACCTCCTGTCCAACTTGTCCCTCTCTGGTGGATGGGATGGACAGTGGTAGAGAAAGGGCACCTTCACCCTGATCCTATCTGCAGAGTGATCTTTCACTTCCGTGTTTGGGCAGCCCACTTGGCTTCTGATGCATCCCCATCTTTATTCATTTTCAGAAGATTCTCCTTGAGATTCTTGACATGCCTGGCCAGAGGTCAATGGTCTGGTGGCCACAGCATCCTGCATACCAGCAAATGCTAAAACCTAGCACCAGCCCAGAGGTCCTAAGGTCTTCCCATGTTTTGTGGGAAATAAGGGCTTACTGCCTAACCCACTCATCCCTCTACCCTACACACACACACACACACACACACACACACACACACACACACACACACCACAATCTATTCCCTCAACAACAATTTGCTTTCCTAAGACTCTCCAGTGCCCGAAAGGCCCACAGCCTCTAGAAACACCATGTGCTTTTGGCCTTCGGTGCTCTGCCCTGCCTCCACCTCCACAGGACCAGAAGTCTGCAGGCTCACTGGTGAGGAGGACACACCACAGTCCTGGCAGAGCCTTGCAGCCTCCAGAGTCCCTTGCTGCCATCACTGTGTTTTCCTTTGTTCCCAAAAGCACAACAATAAACTAACATTAGCTGAGCACCTTGTGGTTTACTGCCTGTGAAAATCAGTGTTTCCACTGACAGTATTATGTTCTCCTCAAAATAATTCCATTTCACAACTGGGAAATCACTCACTCACACACACACACACACACACACACACACACACACACACAGGGGTGATTTATACTATATCATATGGTCAATAAGTAACAAAATCTTTACTCTGATGAAATCATCTGGCTCTCAACTTATCATATTATTTGTATCCCAGAGAATCCTGATTGCTGCTAACAACTTGAAGGTAAAGCAAGTGATGGGACCTCCACACATGTCGATCAGAATGTATGCATCTCTTTCTGCAAGGCGTATGCATCCCTTTCCACAGTTAGCAATAAAGAGATGTGAAGCAAGGGTGAGCATCTCTGTGCTGCCCCGTGGGATGAAAAATAACAAACTCACTACAGTTCTAGACCATACTACCTCCTTGGACACTGTCTAATGAATATCAACAGTTTTTTACTCAGACGGGATGTACAATGGAGACCGAAAGCAATGTGCACCCTTTGAAATGTTTACAAAGACATTTGTGAAGTAGACAGTCTGGAGTTTTTGACATTCATTCCATTTCTTGCTGGCTAGAAAATGGTTATGCTTCCATGAAGATGAAATGCCCATTTCTCTGTGAGTCCTTCCCTGCCTCCCCACCCGCACTGTCTGAAGGCACAGATCATTGGCCTTTTACTGGCCCCACTTTCCTCTCCATGGAACTGTCTCTTGTGGCACTAAAGGCATTTATTTAATCTCTAACTTCACCTGGCATCAAACTTCTTGAAGATAGGGACCATTCTGACTCAACTTTGTATTTCTTAGTGTATGTTCTCAAGAACTTTGCAGATGTCTGATATAGTGACTCAGACAAGCAAAAACTTCAGAATCTGCTCCTCGTCCAGGGTCACAGTGCAAGCCCCCCAAGGTAGAGAAGTCAGAAATGGCTACACATTTGCCTAATTGGATTCCCTTTCCCTTCATTCAGCCTTGGCCAGCTGTTGAGACAAACACAGACACTTCAGCTTCTCCCTAGAATTAGTCCCACCAATGGATCATATTTAAGTAGTGTCCTGTGTTGGGCTGAATAAAGGTGCCCAGTGATGCTCGTGTCCTCACCCGGGACACTGTGAATATGCAGTTTATATGGAAAAAGGGACTTTGCAGAGGTGATTAGGTTAAGGCTCCTGAGATTGGAGACTAGCCTGGACTGTCTTGCTGACCATGAGGTAGTCAGAAGGGTATTTACAAGAGAGAAGCAGGAGGACTGGAGTCAGAGGGCAGATCTGATGATGGAGGTAGGTTGGATTCTCAGCAGTGGTCACACAGCAGGGAGCCATGTGGAGGCCACCAAGGTGAGGATAAAGATTCTCCAAGAGCCTCCAGAGGAGTCAGTACTGCCAACAACCTGACGTTAGCCCAATTAGCCTGATTTGGAACAGATGACGTCCAGGAGTTGAGGATAGTATATTTTTGTTGTTTTCAGACACTGAGCCTGTACTCATTCCTTATAACAGCAGTAAGAAATCAATCCACTGCCTCTTCAAAGCCTACTGCTGTCCCTAATGACAGAGTTGTCAATCATGAGATTCCAAAGAGAAGGGGACACCTCCTTATGAAACACAGAACCCAAGCCAGCCCCGTCCATTATGTGGACCTTTGGATACAGAGGAATGGGATGGACTAGGAAAACTGCTCCCATATCTAATCCTTTAAATATCGTGCTCTCTTCTCCCTCTATCTCAAGTCTGGAGAAAGGTGTCCTTTTTCCTACCAAGTAGGCAACAATACGGGGCAGTAATATTGTCAAATGTGCCACTGGCTCCTGTACTCTGCATCATTTTGAATTATTTCAGTTCATCCAAAGGACCGATTTTAAAAAGAGGACACTTTGTCCTGGTACCCTTTTCTGTGTCCTCATCAGCTCCTCCAACACAGGGTTCCTACTTCCTTCTCCCTGCTTTTCCTTTCTTTGACTTCAGTCTCCTGGAGGACAAGTGGGCGGGGCTCCATCTGCACACGCCACTCCCTCCAGAGGAGACAATCCCACTGACCATGGGGGGGAAATGACTTTCCTCCCTTCATCCCACCCCCTGTGTTGGTGGTGTGAGCTACTCCCTGCCAAGCAATTAACATTTCAGACTCATTGTCTCAACTTCATAAAACCTTTCATTTCTGATCTTTTATTTGGGCCATGTTTTACTTTTCATAATACATATTTCATAATTTACCATTCATTTACATTTCAATTAAGGACGCTGGCTGTTTGTAAAAGCTATCCTGATGGGGGAGTGTGAAATAAATTACTGAAGTTGCTATAATCTGCACTTCCATTACCACCTCATTTACCCTAATGACACTAAAAAGATTGTCGCCCTCAATACAGTTCTTCCCAGTAATAGAAATCCCCTCTGGAGTTCAACACACTGAGACTATAGACATTTGCATGTGGTGCTAGATATGTTAATGAGGCAGCTGGCAGCTGGACTTCACCCTGGGAGCCTTCCTCTAGGACAGTCTCAAATAGAAATTAAACTGTATCCAGAGCCGCCCAAGGAGATGGCCATGGGCTTGAATAATGAACATTTAACAAGAAAGCCATTTGATTACCATCGCCATAGTCTTAATTCCCTGGGCTTCCTTGGCACCCATTTTGGCATGTCATTTTGCTTTCAGCAGGGAGAAAGGGTGGAAGGAAAGACGCTAAGTATATGGGACACCTACTATCTAATGGACATGTTCTGAGGACTTCCACATATCACCCCCCAGGAATTCCTCAGGAATCAGCCATTGAGAAACACTGGCATGTATGGAAATAATTTTAATGTAAATTGCAAAGGGGAACAAGTTTAATGCAATTTGCAAATATATTTTCTTCCTCATTATTTCCTGCTTACTCTTATCCCTTGTACTTTATTAACAACGGATAAAAGTGATTGCTTTTGCGAATGTATCATGGAGCAGTATAGGAGGTTCCACTGGTGGCCCTACCCATATGTTCTCGTCATTACTACTTCATTCCACTACAAACCCAACTTCCAATTGACTGACAACATCTGCATCTCTTTGCCTAAGGGATCTCTTGGGTTGTCAGAACCTAGTTTGCTCACATGGGTGAAAAGCCAGTGAATGGTGCCACAGAATTAATGCACTGCCTTCTCAACCAACAGGTCTCATCCAATTGGATGATAGGAGGTGGTACAGACATACCCCATCCCTCTCACCTCCGAGCAGGGCTACCCTTGAGACATGTCCTGCACCATGGGTTCAAATTTCACCCATTTGAGTTAAGTTCCAGCTACACACAAGGTCAGTAGTCCAATAACTCACTTTCGCTCACTTCCTTTCTATCTCTGCTTTACTTCTGTAAGTAGGTATTTTGCTCTTTGTACTTAAATCCTTGTACATAACCTTGAACTGTGACCCAAACATACTTTTCTGAAATCCTTCATAAACAGCTCAATCCTGCCCCTGAATCCCAGCTGGAACCTTGGGTTCCTGGTCCCTAGATGTCTTTGAACAGACCACAGACACTGCTTGGTTGGATTCTTGGTTGTCTTTGCTTTCAACTTTTGGTTTATTCTTTCCACACTTGGAATGTGCTAGAATGTTGAGTTGTGGTGCCCTCCAAAACCCCACAAAACCTCAGAATGTGACCTTATATGAAAAAAAGATCTTTGATGACATAATTAAAGTTCTCCAGATGAGATTATACTGTAGTAGGGCATAGCATAGATCTAAATCCAGTGATGAGTATCCCTATAAAGAAAAGGAGAAGGTAAGGTCATGGGAAGACACAGGCAAAGATGGCAGATATGCCACCATATTGCCTGAGGTCACTTGGACCCATCAGCACGGTATGTTTAGTGACAAGAATGTTTTTGTAATTTTTAGAACACTTTAGCAGTCTTGTATTTAACAAACACACATAGAGTGCTTACCAGGGGCCAGTCACTGTTGTAAGCATTTTATGAAGAGCCTCATTTATCGCTGCGGCAACCAGACTATCTTCTCAATTTTACAGACAAGCAAATTGAGGCCAAGAGTCGTTAAGAAATTTTGCAGAGTCATAGCTGTAACTGGCTGTGCTTGGCTCTGAGCGTCTACTTCCGGAACCCAGTCAATTACAGGGTAGACTAGAACTGTTCCAAGTGTGTCTAAAAGGCTACTGTCTCGGTGCCACTGGAGAAATTATTACAAAAGCTAATTCTCGACCCCAAACTCAGACTTTTCGAATCAGAAGCTCTGAAGGGGAGAACCAGGCACCTGAGTGACAACAAGCTGTCCAGCTGATGCTGGTCCACACTGCAGGCTGCTGGTCCACACTGCAGGCTGCAGATGAGGACCACTGGCCTCCACTTTGTTGCCTTTCCAAACAGAAATAACATTCAGGAAGTCCTGAACAAGCCACCAAATCATGCTGTGACCTCACTTGCCTGTTTGTGAAATGAACTTAATAAACTCTGTCCACTGAACTTGAATGACTATCAAGGGAGTTAACAGAATGAGGATTCATCTAAAAACACACCGAACTATAAAAGTGAAGTAAATCAGTAGGGGGATTCTGTTTTCCAGGAAAGAGACGCTGAAGTTTTGTCAAGCACAGTGTGACCTGCACTATAATCAGACACCTAACTTTTTATGAAGAAAGAGTATATTGATATTTAATCCCCCAAATCAAGCAGGAGAGATTCGATAGGACAAAGTGTGGGAAGGGCGTGACAGGTAGACCTGCGTGGGTAAAGTCTGGCAGTGAGGTTAGAGACATTAATGGGAACAGTGTGCCACACAGAGGACCTGAGTCTAACTGCCATTTTTCTGATAACATCCAATAGTTCTCTTAAAAATTAAGTCTCGGGGCCCCTGGGTGGTCAGTTGGTTAAGTGTCCAACTTCAGCTCAGGTCATGATCTCACGGTTTGTGGGTTTGAGCCCTGTATCAGGCTCATAGCTGACAGCTCAGAGCCTGGATCCTGCTTCTGATTCTGTGTCTCCCTCTCTCTCTCTGCCCCTCCCCTGCTCACACTTTGTCTGTCTGTCTGTCTCTCTCTCTTAAATAAATAAACATTAAAAATTTAAAAATCAAACTTCTTTTTTTCTTTCCAGCACTTTAATTAAATTCAAGTTAGTTAACCTGTACTGTTGTATTTTTTTAATGTTTATTTATTTTTGAGAGAGAGACAGCATGAGTGGGGAAAGGGCAGAGAGAAAGGGAGACACAGAATGTGAAGCAGATTCCAGGCTCTGAGCTGTCAGCACAGAGCCCAACACGGGGCTTGAACTCACAAACCATGAGATCATGATGAGCTGAAGTCAGACACTCAACTGATTGAGCTACCCAGGAACCCCAACTTGTAGTGTATATTGGTTTAAGGAGTAGAATTTAGTGATTCATCACTTACATACAACACTCAGTGCTCATCACAAGCACCCTCCTTAATGCCCACCAATCCACACATTTACATGTCATTACTAAAATCACATAGAGATAAAAAGTCTCTTTCATTATTATCTCCCCAAAAGACAAAAACTATATATAAAAAAAAGAGGCTAACTGAAATATATGTTCGTATTGCCTCTGTCAAGGAATTGAAGCATACTCATAACAGTTAAATGGCAGATTTCCCCACCTGTTTGGCTTACTATAGATCTTTGGAACTACTATTCCGAAGATGCCCCGTCTTCAGAGCTAGGACTCATGCAGGCGGACGTGCACTATTATTCAAGGTCTTAGCCCATTTCAACTTTCCTAGTTTCCGGTACTCTGAAATATTTGCCTCTTTACACTCTTTCTACATCCTTTATATTTATCACACTAAACTCTCCCTAACTAGACCTTGACCCTCTGAGCTCCTGCCTCACCATAGCCCGGGACTTCTTCCACACAAGGATGTGACTCTTCCTTCTGCTTCCTGCTCAGAGCCTTGCTTTAGGATTATAATCCCTCCCTGTATCCAGCCATTGGTTTCACATATCTTCTACGATGTGCCCATTCATTCACCCATCCCAAAAATAATTTGCATCTCGTGCACAGGTGCTTCCCTGTATCAGACCATTTTTAAAGACAATCCCATCTCTAATGCTCTATAGTTATACGAATCTGGTAGACAGAACTCCCGCTTTATTCCTGACTCTGACAATTACTAGCTGTAGAACTGATTCCAAAAGCTCAACCCTATGAGTGGTCAACATTCAGGAAGAATTGCTGCCAGACTCAGCATCCCACCTCTGGACCTCAGACCCGCAGGCTGATAAGCTATCTGCAATTCGCATTAGGGAAGAACATTCTACACTTCGCCTGTGATTTGTATATCTGACATTTCCAGTGGTGTTCCCTCACCCTCCATCCAAATGGCAGCATTGCCTCTTTCACATTAAATAAATCAGAGGTAAAAAAAGAAAATAAGGGAATTTTTCGGCAGATGGCTCTGACTTCTCAGCTGTATCGTTGCTGATGTAGGAGACTAACATTTTTGCACAACGAGATAAGTATCAAATTATATGCAAATGGGACTTCAGAGCACATAACCTGCAGTAGATTCTCAGACATAAAGTGGATTGTTTCCTTTTGTTGTTGCTGTTCTTTGTGATGTACGGTGTTGACAGTAAACATTTGACGTAGTTTACAAATAAGAATCTGTTTTATCAGGTAGAGTCACCAAAGCCAGAGAGCTCATGTAGATGTAACTCTGGAGCAAAATGTCAAGAGTTATTGTCTAAAGGTTCCAGGCTGGAGGACAAAAAAAATATACCAGATTAGGGATGCTAAAAATTGGGCTCTAATCCATGATACAATTTCAATTTATGGAAGTGTTCACAAGTACCATGGCGTCTCTTCCATAGTGGATGCATCTGAAAAACGGAGCCAGCAAGGTTTCCTACATGCAAAACTCCAGTGAGAATGAAATAAACCAATAAATTGGAATATGTAAGACCTCTTGTTTTTATTAAGGTTTCAAAGTGAATTCAGAGAAAATGGCCCAGTGTGGCTCATACCACGACACACACATGGCATTGCTCTGGCTCAGAATTTGTCAATCTGGACGCTATTGACATTTCAGGCCAGATGATTCTCTGGTGGGGTGCGGGGGTGGGGGGAGACTTCCCTGGGCATTGCCAGATGTTCAGCATCATCCCTGGCCTCACTCCAGTAGATGCCAGTAGCACGCCCACCCCTCCACCGTTGTGACAACCCAGAATGTTCACAGACACTTACAAATGTCTCCTGAGAAGCCTCTCTTTCAAAACCACTTCACCTAGATCCTGCTGATTCAATAGTTCTCCCTCTGGTTCTGTGGGTATGGAATCTCAATGTTGAGAGCACACAAAGGTGACCAGTCTCAAGGGGACTGACTCACAGGGACCAAACTCCTAGGGGGCAGATGGAGGAATCAGGTGCCAGTTTAACGGTTAAGGTGAAAAATAAAAATGGCAGCTGGTCCACTGGAATGCTTCTGCAGGATGAAAAGTGCATCATCCCCTGTCAAAGAGTCTATACAAGAAGCTACATTCTTATTTTTGTCAAGGTTGCTTAGTGAGGAGCACGGGTTCAGAGCAAGCAGGGTGAGTTTGCTCATTTCAAGAGTTGTTTCGCAGAGCCAGGAAATTGCCCAGGTTGCCTGTCAGAGCAGAAAGCCCCACACAGTGCAGAAGCCACAATGACCTTCCTTCTTTTCTTCGGCTTTTCCCCGTTTCTCACAAATCTATGAGCATCCTGCTCTTCTTCGTATATACCCTCTTCTCGTGCACACATGCATGCACACACGCGTAAAATACCATTAATTAAACAGCAGCTTGATTACAGTGATCTTCATAGTGTGGGTCTTTTATAGCTTCTGCTAATTCTGATTCTGAAAGACGTTCTTTGATCTGAGAATTTGTGCTCTTCCCAAAATCTCAACAGTGAGCATCATAACACACCTGTCTTGATGCCCTCACATTTTTATTTCTCAAGAAAGAGCTCTGAAACATGAGGTGACTGGGTCGGGTGCTTTGTGCATTTTTTATGAACAGTGCTAATGAAAATGATGACGCAGAGAGGGAGGCTCAGAATGATGATGAATTGCACAAATACCACTGTTTCCAATCGGTTCAGAGAAACCATCGGCTCATTGTGCTCCAGATGACACAGCTTCTTACGCTCGCCTGAAGAGTGGTCCACAGTGATTGCCTGCACTCCATGTATGGGGCAAGACTCCCATTCTCCTTCCCCTCACCCAATAGTGAGGGCCTCACCACCACGATCTCTCTGTCAAGAGATCATCAAGGTTAACTTCAGGTGAGTGCCCTTTACTGCATTGACCTAGGTCCCCATGGGAATGCTGGGACCCATTCTGCCATCTTTTATTCTCTGGGCCCTGTTCTCCATGAGGGTCTTTGGTGAGGCAGCACCACTGTGGCTCACTGTTCTGCTTCCCCTCCTCCCCTCTCCCCTCCTCATCTGGCTCTACCACCCACACCTGCACACTGTATCTCATGCTCATGTATTTGGTCACACACACACCCCCAGCCCCGAACTGCACCTGCAGCTCCAGGAGAACAGATATTTTCCATTTTGATTCATTGCTTTCTTCATACCCCCCATAACCATGCCTTGGGTACCAGGACGTTTGATACATAGAACACAGTCAATGAGTGAATGACTATGACTAAGGCACAAAGTGACTGCTTTGGACATTTGCAGAAAGGAGAGGTGAGGGGAACATGGAGAGCAGCAGAGGAGGCTTCCTGAAGATGGCGGCATGAGAACAGGGTGATGGATGTCCGTTCCACCGCTTCTAAACACCGCTGACCTCTCCATCCAACCACCTCATATGCTTTGCTCCAGAGTGCACAAAGAAAGAAAGAGAAAAGAAACTTCCCTTCATTGTACTTCTCGGCCCACCACCATTCCATAACCTACCTACTCTCTCCCCAAAGGTGCCAGCCTTTCTACTCAGCTCTCAAGACACTGATCGTGACCTGGTGATGGGGTTGGATGGTCTTTAATAACTTACAATCTT
Organism: Helogale parvula; assembly: GCA_004023845.1. NCBI lineage: Eukaryota > Metazoa > Chordata > Mammalia > Carnivora > Herpestidae > Helogale > Helogale parvula. The sequence goes on from PJEM01000231.1 coordinate 511,236, forward strand.
GTTCACCCTGTAAGGCATGTGGCTTGGGAATCCAGGGGCACCCACCACCCCACAGAAAAGCCCTGCTTCAATGTGGCTCTACAATACCATGTTTACCCCACCTCTGTCTCACCCCTGTCTTCTTGCTCAGAGAGAGAGTGCATTCAAATGAGCTCACCATCCACCTAGCTTCTTGCAAGCTGGTAGTCAGGGAACAGGGCTGGGAGTCAACCTCCACATGCAAACAAATACACACCTTGCCCATTCTATTTTTTATTCTTGAATTAAATCTCTCCAATATTCTAGACTAGCTGATTCATCTAACCATTGTTCCCCTAAGTCACCAAAACTGCCTCCTCACACCAATCTAGCTTCTTCTCTGACCAATAGTTACTCAAACAAAGCAAAACAGAAAACTTGAAGTCCACAGACTGTGGGGCACATGGGTGGCTCAATCAGTTAAGCATCCTACTTTGGCTCAGGACATGATCTTGCAGTTTGTGTGCTCAAGCCCTGCGTTGGGCTCTCTGCTGCCTACACAGAGCCTGCTTCAGATACCTTGTCTCCCTCTCTTTCTCTCTGCCCCTTCCTGCTCATGCTTTCTCTCTGAAAAATAAATATTTTTAAAAATTTAAAACAAGAAATCCAGTCTATTGCTCAACTTCTTCTCAAGTGCACCCCCTTTCCACCCCTGCAGCCCATTACCCACATGCATGTTTACCACTTTCGCCTGGAGGTCTAGTATTGAATGATAACAAGTTTCTCAGCCTTGAGGTGGACTCCCTTGTCCAACTGAGAAAAACCAAAACCAATCCTCTCTCTTCATTTAAAACCTTTCCCTGATCATCTCATGTTTTCAGGAAAAGTCCCAGAGCTGAGCATGACATTGAAGCCTTTGTGTCCTGGCCCTGCTGCACTTTCTGGCCTCATCTGCCACCATGACCCATGCCTAGCTCTCTCTGTGCCCATGCCCTGTGTAGCTGCATTCCCCGCCTGGGTCAGAATCCCTGTGCTCCCACCCAGGGCTCCCTGCCGCCCCCAGGGCCCCACCTCATATTTGTTTTCATCATTTTTAGTCAATGATTGGGACTTAGATATTTCCTAACTGCGAGAAGCCCACTCTTTCTGAGTCCTCAAGTCTGCTTTATGTTTAGGGCTTCCACAGTATTCTATGAGTATTGGAGGGCACATGCCCAGATTTCAGTGGAGACCACGTGGGTGTGAAAGCGAGATCTGCCACTTCCTGCAGGTCACTGGGCAAGTCATCTCACCTCTCTATGCCTCAGATTTTCCATCTGAAAAATGGGAGTAATAGCAGTGCCTACTTCATAGGGTAACTTTAAGACTATTAGTTTAAATGTATGCAGTACGTAAAGGAAGTACTGAGGGTCATCACTGTGAGTATCTAACAAAAATAGTGCATCAGTTTCATGCAGACTTATGCATGTAAACCTAACATACAGTGGGTATGCTATAAATGTTATTTATTTACCTATCTATTTGAGAGAGAGAGAGCACGAGAGGGGGAGAGAGCAGAGGGGGGTAGAGAGAGGGGGGGATTTTAAAAAATTTGTTAACAATTATTTATTTTTGAGAGACAGAGCATGAGCCATGGAGGGCAGAGAGAATGGGAAACACAGAATCTGAAGCAGGCTCCAGGCTCTGAGCTGTCAGCCCAGGGCTCAACATGGGACTCGAATTCATGAACTGTGAGATCATGAACTGAGCCAAAGAGAGATGCTTCATCAACTGAGCCACTAAAGGACCTGAGAGAGAGAATCTTAAGCAGGTTCCAGGTCGGTACAGAGCCTGACGCAGGATTCAGTCTCACAACCATGGGATCATGACCTGAGCTGAAATCAAGAGTCAGACGCTCGACCAATTGAGCCACTCAGGCTCCCCTGTAAATGTATTTTAAAGGTATGACTGGCTTGAGTATTGAGAAAGCACTCAGGAAAACCAAGCTTCTGAGACAGCAATATGCATGTCCCACTGGAGGTAACGAGGGACAATTCAAAGTTCTTCATCTTAAAGGTTAATCCTCAGACCTCCCATAAAGAATGAAATGTTCCACCTGTGGTCATTTAGGAAAAAAACTTAAATGTTGAAAAAAACAGTACACATTAAAATCGGGAAACAAAAATATGATTTAGCTATTTTTTTCTTGTAATTATAGTCAAATAAATGACTCAAATATGTAAAGTTTGTGTCAGTTGTGCATTTCAAAGGGTCCCGTGGAGTGGAGAGAGGGGACAGAGGAGAGGGTCTGGGCACAAAGAGGGTCACATCTCCAAGGAGCCCGTGGCCGGTCCTTGAAGGTGCACTGCTTTCTCCCGGCTCCGGTTTCCTGATGTGTCAGCTTCAGAAGTAATTTTATCCTCCAAATCCCACTGATTCTCTATGAATAAAATGAGATCGTGGGTGCAGCAGCACTGTGCAAAATGATGTTGATTATGCAAATGTAAGGGGTTTTGGAGAGAAATACTAGCCTGAGGTCAAGGGGATCCTTCCTCAACCACGTACGTGGCGGGTCAAGAAAGTACCTGTCAGGTTATGAGTGGATGGAGAAGTGGTCCAGGGACATCAACCATCCTGATTTCTGACACTTTTTGTTTTTTGTTTTTTCTTCCACCGAACCTAAATAAGACATTGTTGACAGGAAAGAAATGCTTAACCCCTCCACTCCTCTGAATCCACAGATGGATGGTTGGAGTCTGAGAATGACTTCAGCCCCTGGCAAGATCATTTCATACTGTTCTGAATCCGCGCTACACCCTGCAGGGCAGAAGGAAAAAAATAGCTTGCTCTGTTTTTCCCTCAAGGTGAGAAATCATAAAATGAAGATAGAGACAGAATAACACAACTGGAAAAATACAGCCAAGAGCTCAGGGATCCTCAGCCTGTCAATTTGGCTTTAAAGATGAAGTGGAGAAAGGATGCTGGCTGTCTTGGCCACCCTAAGAGGGGGGGGGTGGATGAGCAGATGATGAATGGGGGTTGTTGGTAAAGCAAGGCGGGAGAGAGGCCCAGAGCTGTGCCAGGGCCCTCTCCTCTGATTCCCCAAACGTGCAAGCCTCTGGGAATGAGCAGAGGATTTTAACTATGGAATTAATCATGGTGGGAGGAGTCTGGCAGAAAGAGAATGTTTAGAGATGGTGCTACATTTGAAAGTGCACTGGCCATGAATCCATTAGTTACATGATGCACTCGACACCCCTATATGGAGCCCCTACTCTGTCACACAGGACAGCGGGCTCTGGGGATGTAGAGATTAGCATGATGGCTCCAGGAGATGATCAGAAATTCAGAATCTCTTGGGAAACACATTCTAAGACAGACTCCCTGTGTATATTGGGGGAGGCGCAAGAGTCTAGGGAGGTCAGAATGAGGCAACGGAGAGGACGGAGAGCACAGTGTGTAGCCGGAGGGTAGCAGGCTGGGCAAAGAATAAAAGCAGCCTTTCCCCAGAGAGCTGAGTCTTCTTCTTCTTTTTTTTTAAAAGATTTTTTAATAAGATTATTTATTTATTTTTGAGACAGAGAGAAAGAGAGACTACAAGCGCAGGAGGGGCAGAAAGAGAAGGAAACACCAAACTTGAAGCAGAGAATCTGAATCAGGATCCAGGCCCTGCCAGCACAGAGCGCGACATGGGAGTCGAACTCACCAACCGTGAGATCATGACCTGAGCTGAAGTTGGACAGTTAACAGACTGAGCTGCCCAGGAGCTCCCAGAGAGCTGAGTCTTGAAGAGCTGGTAGTGTTCAGCAAGGGGAAGTATGCCTTAAGCCCCTAAAAATTTCCCCCAAATACGTTCCTCCTCTGTGTTCCTAACTCAGAGAAGTACACAGCCAGAGCTAAGTCAGAAATCTGAGCGTCATTCTGAGGACCTTACTCCCCGTCATCTGACACAGGTGGTTATGGGAGAATGCACCTGCAGGACACAGTGCAGAGAGGGTGGGGACACCGGCTGCCTTAGAGACTTGAGGGGGGGGCAAGCTGGATCAGGAGTGTGAGTAAATCTACTCAAGGATTTGGGTTTTCTCTCCTGTGCTCTCATTGGTGATCTTCACCCTTTAGTCAACCAGACCAGAAACCACTGTCAACAATTATGTGAATTAAATTCAAAGCCTCCAGGGATCTCTTGAAAACAAAAGCAAGCCAACAACATTCGACAAGGTAAGACAGGATAAAAACCGAAGGGAAGGAGGACTCACATGTTCACATGGGGGTGTTGTGCACTCAAACTAATGTTACTTCTCGGCGGCCCTGGGACAGTAAATTAGGCCTTTCTATTCCCTCTGCCTGGGGTTTAGACAGGTCACTGGCTGTGAATCAAAGAACCTGGATCTAAAAGTCAGATCTGCCTGACCCATCGCATCTTGCAAAATGTCGTGTAGCTCTCTGATTGGCACCAATGCCCGAGGGGACATCGACTCACCTACCAATTGCAAAAGCACTTACAAAGAGTTGATTTTTGCCATACAAAAATCCCAGGGCCCTGATATGATCCTCTTTTGCAAATTAAGCATGACTGGGATTCTAGAGAGGGGAGGGGGCCACGAGGGGTACTTGAAAAGCATACGGCTCCTTTTGCCCTACGGTTCATGGCAAGAATCAGGGAATTCTATAGGTTTAAAATAACAAGGGACTAAAGGAGCCATGTTGTAGGTCATGATAATAAAACCATCCCATGTCCATGGCTTACAGAGAATAAGAGTCTTCCGACACTTATCATTCCAGCTGAATTTTCCTCTCCCCCAACATTGCCAGCTGAGGACTCTTAAAAACAGAGATTAATGTCCCTTTAAAAAAAAAAATCTTTTCATCTGCCTAGCTCTGGACTCTTAAACAAGCTTCTTAACCTTGTTGGATCTTTTATAGGAGAGGCCTAATAAAACCTCATGCAAAGAGTCACCATTGTGATTAGACAAAATGATGTTAATTATGGGTACAAGGACACTGGGTCACAAAGGTGGTGCACCCAGGCACAGGCTTCAAATCCTTTCCGTGCCACCAACTTCCTGCCCAGTTTGTGTCCAGCACCAGACTTCTTTGGCCCTCAGTCTCTTGATGCATAAGAAGAGATGTAGTCAACACTTCAGAGAGTAGCTGTGAAGACATGAAGATCTGAGTATATAAACAGCCCAGTGCAGTGCACGAAACTCCTAAGTGCACAAAAATGGCGGCCATTTTCATAATTAATTCAGAAGTACGTTGTATCCTGACCAGACCCTCACACATGCTAGCCCTCATTATCATTACTATCAAGGCACAAGCGAGATTCATGGTATCTTAGAGGTATTATTCTATTGGCCAATTACATCACATTAGGTTTTCAACTCATAGGTCAAAAAGTACTGGAAGCATCCACTGTGCACTTCACCTCTTCTGGAAAAATTCTGAAGACAATTGGAAAGAAAGACATGGATCAACCCAGCATGGTGTTTCTTCATCCTTCCTGATCCCAAGGAATAAAATTATATCATGATCAGTACAGTTAAAATGGTTAAATAACTTTAAAGCCTAGGTAGCTTTTTCAAATCTGTTTTATTACTTGGTCCTCCCAAGAATACTCGCAAGTGGACGATGTGACCTTAATGTCACAGAACTAAAGGTCAGCCATACCCATGCCCAGAGGATTATGTTGAAGGTCCATAGAATGGGACCTTCGATCTACTCATTTGAAGTCATCTTCCCTCTTCCAGAGCATGTCCTATGTCCTAGGACTGCCAGGGAAGGGGACAGAAAGTAGCCCATAACAAAGGGGAAATAGGAATGGACAGGCTCCAGCAATGGCAAGTTCTCCCTCAGTGTGCATTATTTCTTAGGGTTTGGAGAGCCACCATCAGAGATGGTATTAAAGGAATCAAAGCATCAGGACAAAGGATTACCCAACACTCAACCATGCCTGACATCTACAGGCTATCACCAGATGCTGGGGATGAAGAGGTGAATAGGGCACAACCCCCACTTCCAAAGGTTTTTGGTCTTATAGAGGAGACAAGTATTAGTGGACCATTAAAAGGAGGTGTGAAAACTTCATGGCCTTGTAGTGATGAAGGATGTGACCCGACCCTCTCTGAGTCTGAAAGGGTGATTAGGTTCAAGTGAGATGAACATGGTCCAAAAGAACTTCCAGGCAAAAGGCCTGCAGGTACAAAGCCTCAATGATAAGAAACAGTGTGGGCATGCAGAGATCCACAGCAGATTCACAAGGTGGACAGACAGTCCAGCAAGGAGGCTGAGTGCATAGACAGGAGCCTGGAATACTGTAGGACACTTCAGATTCCTGCTTGCAGCTCCCCTTCAATTCTTAGATCCTGTGCTCTCAAGGAGCTCACATTCCGGATGGAGAAATGAGGAGGGAACAGGCCAAGGACATCAAATGTTCTTTCTGATCTACTCCAGTAGCACACAAACATGTGGACTTACAATACCCATAGACAAAACTTTATTCTCGCTCTGGTGTCACACTCACCTTCCCCAACCTCCCCAATCCCACGCCGTGCAGATTAACAAAATGGCACCTGTCGTGGCTCTTGTTTCCTCCATGGACATGGCTCAGGTTTCTTATCTACACATGGCTCTTGGGCATCTCTTCTGGTGTATTATTCAAATCGACTCACAAATTGTAAGGCATGTTAAATTAAGGAAAGGCAATCACTCTCCATTTTTAGCCTCTGAGCTTCAGATTCCTTATTTTAAATGATTATTATTAAGCAAGGAAAAATGCCCTGAAATAGAAGACATGTTCATACATACATGCATAGTGTAGGCACTCAAAATAGTGGCAATTATTATAAAATATAAATTCCAAAAAATTGGGGAAAGTTCTATCTTATCTTTTTGCAGGTTGAATAATGAAAGCTTGAAAAGAAAGGGCCCTTCCTTCTTCATTAGCGTAGCTTCGTATTGCTGCCAAACTCAGCCACACAGTCTATTCTATCTTGGGAAGGAAAGGTGTTTTGATCTTGTCATTTCAATCTTATTTGTCAGAATTGGCCCCTGCATTCATCACTGCCGTCTTTTTTTCTCACCTTGAAATTTGAGAAGTATCAGGGAATATCCATTCCTGGTTTTACACCTGAAGTTGTTGATGGCAGCCAGCCCTGCTGTATCTTGGAACTGGGTTATAATTCAGTCTTCTAAAACTTAACCAGAAGTACTGGAAATACACAGAAGTCATGGCCTGGGGTCTTTTCAAAGCACAGGCTCATTGTGACAGCATTTTGTTTTCTCATAATGACAACAGTCAACCACACTCTGAGAAATAAGACTTATGCCTTATTCAGACCATTATTTCATGTATCCGGCTTGGGTTTGGACTGTTACAGCTACAGCGTAAATCTCTCCAGTGAAACACTGGCATATTATTCATCAGATATTTAAAGCAACGCTTCTCATGGATGAAAAATCTGAATACCGAAGAGGGTATGCGATTGTCTAAGAGGTAGATCTGGGAGTTAGTCAGGGAAGTTGAGCCTGGGTGATTATGTGTGGCTCGGCTGGGACCGGTGGGGAGCTTATGTATGAGCCAGAGATGAAGCAGGAAGCAGAGGAGTAAGTGGAATAGAATGGGGAACACAGAACAAGCATAGCAGGGGAAGAAGAGGATTCCATTGTCTGGCCAGTCCATAAACAAGAACCAAACACCTACTGAGAGCCAGATAGCTCTGGGGGCACTAAGAATTCTGTGTTGAGCAAAACAGAGACCGCCTCTGTCCTCAACAAGCTTACACCCTCTTTATTTTCATGGGCCCATGAGATGAACATGCATGAATATAATTTCTAAGGAAGAAAAGAAAAATCCTTATTGCCTAAAGAAGATGTACTTTTCATCTTCATCTGGGGGCTCCCAGACAAAAGCAGGGAGTGGGCCAGAGTGCTTACTTATTATTCCTTGGGGCTTCTAACTTCTTGGGTTGGTTTAACCGACCAAAATAAGTAGAAATTGTATAGAAAAGAACTCATGTTGTCGATCTGCTGTGTAGAAATCCATCTGGATTTCTTCCTTTTCTCAAAAATGAGGCCCACCATATTTAAAGAGATGACAGCTAGTCAAGCTGCAGAAAGGAAAATGTGATTATAACTTTTCATCCATTATGGATCAAAATCGCCATGAACATCTAATGGCTACATTCTTTCTACATATGAAGGAGGTATTAAGAAATCCCAAGAATCGTGATTTTAACTCTGGATGTGCACCAGTGCACCAGTCCCCACTCTCACTCTGTCATCTGCATTTTACTCATGTCCAATGATGCCCAGTGTCAGCCCTCAGCCTCTTCAATACAGGAGAGATAAGAGACAGCACATCTCAAACAGAACCCAATAAATATTGAATGAATGAGTAAGGGAAAAGATGCATTATCAGGAAAAGGGTCTCAAAAGTAGCAGCCGCCAATGGAAATTTTTCTCCATGGACACTTCAAAAAAAAAAAAAAAGACTATGAAGAAAGAACAGGTGCTGTCAAAGAAATTCTCCTTCTAAAAAGAATTACTCAAAACAATATTGATTTATTGGGATCTCTACTATCTAATCTTGCTGTAGATAGTGCAGTGGGCAATTGATGCTGTAAGTAACACAAGATATTTGGAGTTTTATGAGTAAGCTCCGGATTCTTCAAGAGTCAGTAAAAGAGGGTCCGAGAGTCATTCAATTTAGGGGTTAGCTGTTCACCACACTTTCCCTTCCTCACTCATACTCATTCTCTAGAGAGGACTCTCTCTAAAAAAGGTGGAGACAAGCTCCCGAGGCAGGCAGGCATGACTTACAAATAGCTGAAAAACAGAGACTATGGCCTGAGCAACAGGAACAGGATTTGCCTCCCACCTGCCAAACCCCTTCACTTATGGAACACCATCTTTGTTTTTGTGAGTTTGTTATGAAAGTGTTTGAGTATGATTTCTAAAGAAGACAAGAAAACTCCTAACTGCCACGTGAAGATGCACTCTGAAGCATAACCAGATAGCTCAGGAGCCCCTGAGAGCTCAGGGGAGCCAGGCAAAGCAGCTGTTCCCAAGAGACAGCAAGGCCACATAACTGATTGGTTCCAACACATCCATTTATAAATGACACTATTTCCCTCCCTCCCCCACCTTGGAATGGAAAACCATTGTCAGTGTGTGTGATTTTGGATCACAGACCCCTTTTAAAAAACTGCCAAAAAGTACAATTCCTTTCACTCCCTGGGAAAATGCACAGCCATCTAATTTTAAAATAAATAAATAAACAAGGCCGGCTCAGTCAGTTAAACATCCAACTCTTGGTCCAGCTCAGATCATGATCTCAAGGTCCATTGAATTTCAGCCCCAAGTTGAACTCTGTGCTAACAGGGCAGAGTCCACTTGGGCTTCTCTCTCTCTGCCCCTCCCCCAATCATTCTTTCTCTCTCAAAAAATAAATAAATTTAAAATAAAAGATAAAGACACAACTTTTTGTGGTTGATAAAGTTCATGGGTTTCAGGACCTACAAAATGGAGCCACCCCAGTAGCCTGGCCAACGTCAAATACCAAAACCTACATCAGCCTACACTTACAGAAAACACCCATCAAGGAAAACTAACATATACCAATCACATCCTGCAACCCAGTCGTGGTGAGCCTGTCTTACCCTAGAAAATAGGGTTTGCAGCCTTATAAGGAAATCCCTGACCTCCTGGCCAGTATTGCTCTGTTCTCCAAGTGGCTTCTTCCAGTGCTCTGTCAAACTCACTCTTGTCCCAAGTCCCTTGGGAATGGCGCTCCCCTGTCATTAGGCACTATGCTCCCCCAATCCACTGGCTGTTTTCCCTTGAAAAAAAAGGACATCAAACTCATTACTAAATTGCTTTTGTTTGGTCATTTTACAAAGTATGGCTTACATACAGTAACTGTGTGTATTTAATGTGTGCAATCTGATGAAGCCATCACCACGACCAAGGTAATAGACATCCATTCCTTCCAAAAGTTCCCTTACATCCCTTTGGGTTTGTTTATTTTTGTGGTAAGAATTTTGAATACAATTTATTAAGTTTTATGGATCCTATAAAGCCCATGCATACCAAAGTACAATACATGAGAAAAGAGTAATATATACATATATATAGAGAGTAGTATATTATATATTAGTATATGTAGTATATATATATTACTCCTTCCTCACTGTATGTATATATATAATTGTGTATATAATTAAATATATAAATTATATATGTAAAATTAGATCTTGAGCAAATCCGTGTAAATGACAAAATGTGTGGGGAAGTGAAGACACGTGGGAAATTGTGTGGAATCTGAACTTGAGCTCTGCAACCTGCCTTAATTAAGTCACTTAATTAAGTGTCAGAGCTTAGACACTGTGAGATGCATTTGGTGCAAAAAGAATATTAATGCCATTCTCAGTGCAAAGATAATGCCTATAAAAAGCCCGGTGGAGGGCCTGCCAGATAGATGGCTCTCAGTGCATTTGTTCAGTGGAAATTAAAACTGAACCATTACTTGCTGAATGCATTCTCTTTGTCTGGCTATGCAGTAGTCACAAAAAGAGGCATGGTCCAAATGCCTGGTGTGTGATAGGCACTGAAAGTGTTTTTACCTGATTTCAACCCAATTTATAAGCATTGCTCTTGCTCACAAAAAATCTAGAAAAGATAGAATAAAAGCATGGCAATGTTTGAAGAGACTACAGGCATTATTCAGAGATGGAAATAATCATAAAATTCTACAACTGCATGTCGGGCCCTGAATGCAGACAGAAAGTCCAGAGAGGCAATGTGCCCCATACGGACTAGAGTGTCAGCAGCAGAGCCGGGTGAGAATCCAGGTGTCCAAGCCCTTCAAATCTTCCCATTCAAGCACCTTGCAAAACAGCTGAGACCCAGACTGATCACTATCAGATGAGAAGAAAACAGAGGTTTCCGGGAACACATCTGAGGCACTGGACAAGGAGAGATTTTGCAAGATGGTGATACAGGAGAGACCAGGAGACCAGAAGCGTCACTCTGTCCTCAGAGACAATGACTAAAGGGAACCAGTGGGGTGGACGAGGGTCCCGAGCAGTCCACTGCAGGGTCCAGATGTTCAGCTGTTCCCAGCTGTGTTGTGAAACAGGACTTGTATTAACCCGTGCAGCCTTTGGAGCTCTGCTCCGTCACCACTGGGTTAAAGAGACACTCTCTCTCACCCCAGAGGCTGTAGTGAGAAGTAGATGAGACTCTCAGGTGAGATGTGTCTTGGACAGGGACCTTCGAAGGTGCTGTGTGATCCCTCTCTGGTGCTCCCAGTGTTCTGCCGTTCCCGGTGCACCGTTCTCTAGTCCTCCCTGGAACATGGAGCACATTCTAGATGCTCTCTGTGTTCTCAGCGACCAGAATCAGACAATGGCTCCATCAGTCAGGAATGTTCTCTGTCTTACTGGAAACTTCCTGGGCATGCAGACCCCATGGGCTCCGGAAACACACTGCAGTACTAATTCCTACAGAGCACCCCGCCGGTTACCTGAGAGCACTGGGCCAAGAACAGGGTGGATAATTTATGGGAAGAAGCAGATGTGAAGAGAGAGAGACTTCACTTCTTTCTCAGAATCTGAGGCATAAATGTCTTCTTCCGTTTTCTAACAAAATGAATGGGATTCGACCAGCTTTGAGCTAAAGGTATTGCTTCTTGTGCAAATGAATGTGGAAACAGACCATGATGACCACAAATTTAAGGTTCGAAGACACTAAATCATGATGAACTATGTGTAATTAGCTTCATTCTTTAATTATGTTAATTTTTGCTCTGCATCCATAAGTCCCATCATGCTAAATTATAGTTTTTTGTCATTCTTCAAAAGCTTTAAAGACCTAGAGTACTCTTAATTGGGGTGATACAATTCTCTACTTGTTCTGAAAACTTTTAATTGTTGTGTTCATTATTTATACTTTTAAGATTACTTTTGCTTACTTCTTCAGACTGTTTGCCCAATCTGCAAGAGGGAACCGTTTACTTCGGGAATATGGCCAACTCTGTATCTAGAAGGGCATGTGGACGGGAGGTAGAGAACCTGTCTTATCTTCAAGTTCAGATGCTGTTTTTACTAATCCCTCACTGGGAAGAACCCTGTCTTATTGATTTTTTTATATCCAGCAGCATTTAATTAATATTTCACGAAAACATAAATGACTGGATGAATAAATCAACGAGCCCCTTTCCATGCCTGCATGCCATTAATCTGTTAAATGGTGACAATAATGCTTTCCCTACCTCACAGGGTGGTTATAAGAAATAAACGATAATTCATTTGGACGGGGCAGGGGAGCTAGAAAGGGGAAGGGAGACTTACATGCACGAAGCATCTGATCCCGTATCTGACCCCAAGCTCAGCATTGACATACACTATCTAACAGAACTGTCATAATAAAATTATTATGATGTCATTTCTCTTGTCATTTAATAGATAAGGAAAGTAGGGCCCCAAGAAGCTCTATTACTTGCCCAAAGTCACGTGCAAATGATGAAACAAGAATTTGCATCCATGTCTCTTTCTATCACCCAAGTTTGAAAGAAGGCAGGTGGCAGTGCTGGAATATGTGAGCAGCTAGTTAATAAGGGAAAGACCTAATGTGGACGCCTCACAAATTGTCAGCTCTGCTCTGCTCCCTCACTCTGTGAACAATGTTCTTTTTATCCTCAGGTCATGCTGCTTCTCATTTAAACCAAGTAATCTAGTTAGAGCTTCCTTTGATGGTCCTTCAGGAGCCCCCCCACCCCCAACACCACCCATGGCTCAAGCAATTGTCCCAGGAGGCCGCCAATGGAGGGGAAAGTGGGCGATGTGTAATAAGAGGCACATGTAAGTCAAAGCAGGTCACTGTGACTCCTTCCCTAGAAGCTTTTAAGTGGAGCTGAGACAGTACTTTCAGTCTCCTCCTGGTGGTAGAATTGTGAGCTGTGTGTTGCAGAAGTCCTGTTTCCAGCTATGGACGAAGCCTCGCAGAGGACCCCACATAGGAACCTCTGGATGACTCAAAAGGATGTCCTCAAAATCCTATCCCAGACAAATGGGTGGAGTGGAGTTCCTGACATTTGGAATGATCTCTTTTACTGACAAATTTCCTAAGTCCATTTAGGATGAGGAAAGGCAAAGGTGAAAAGGATTGCCCATGCCACACCCGAGAAGGCACAGATCAAAGCAGGAGAGGACACAGTCACTAGCACCTGCTGACATCCATGGGCCAGATTCCATCTCTGCCATCATTTAAAGTGTCTAATCATTCAACAGGGGCTATTTGGGGAGTTCCCTAAACTAGGACAAGGAGGTAGTGCTGCTACAGGTAGAAGGCAATGCAGTGAATGCCTTCCCAGCCACCCAAGCTCTTGGCCACTGGACAGAGTCCTTGCATTAAATCCCTTCCATGATGCCCTTCATTGCCTTCCTTCCACCAGTTTATGGATTACTCCTAATAAGGCATGTGGCCAGGCTCCAAAAGAGTGGGAAGAAGGGAGACACTTTCCTTGAAGAGTTCTGTCTTGTGGGAAGGATATTTAAACAATGATCTAGAGCAGTGTGTTACCAAACTAAGAAGCCTACACTCTGTGACCCAGAGACTTAGTTCTGGAAATCCATTCTATAGACCCCTTGAGTATCTCCCAGGAGAGCTGGGGAGTCAGCACAGCCCCCCTCACCACCTCAGTAGAAACCCGTATTTGACATCAGTTCATCAAAATACATATATACATACATACATACATAGGTAAATCATACATTTTCATTTCATTTCAACATAAAAAATATAAGTGCAAATTTGTCACTCCTTTACAAAGATTCAAGGCCTTTTCTCTTGAGAAGGGCTGTGATGACTTCATTCAGAGCTGTCTTCCCACAATCACAGCACATGAAATGAACCACCTTAACTGATGCATCCACGTTCATGAAAGGGAAGCAGAAACCGAAGATCCTGGGGAATTAACTTCAGGGTAGAATCTTTTTTTTTTTTTAGATTTTGATCATTTTCCCTCAATATTTTATAACCATCCAATAAAATTGGGCTGTAGGTGTGTGGGATTTATTTCATCAAATCTTTCTGAAGCATTCAGCTAAAATTTTTCATAGGAACACTAGCACTCTTCGTTTGCGTCCTCATTCTCCATTCCTGTTTGTCGTAATTAGATACTGCCCTGGGCTTCTGGTCAAACAGAACAGATCCTCAGTGAGTTCATGTCTCAGGGGTTAGAATGGGACCCTCACAAACAATTATGTGAGTTAGGTTTTGGCTGTGAGAAAACCTGAGTATGAACATTTGAAAGGAAGTTGTTGTGAACCTGTTTCATGATTCTTAAGCCCACTTAATCATTTGGAGAGTAAAATATGGGATGTGAATGTGGAGGGGATTTGGTCAGGAGACTGGGGCTTGTACTAGTGTCCCAGGCCCCACGGTAATGAGATGTCATGGAATGACAGGGAAGTTTAACCAGCAGAATGCACCGTCCTGCAGCCTTAGAGCCTAAAAGTCCAGAATCAAGGCGTCCATGGGGGGAGGAGTCCCTTCTGGGGGCTGTGACAGGTGAAATCTGCTCCAGGCCACTCCCCTGGGCTTGTAGATGGCCATCTGCATTCTCACATGCCCCCTGTATGTCTGTCTCTAAATCCCCCCTTTCTAGAAGGACACCAGTCAGACCAGATGAGGGTCCACCCTGGTGACTTCTTTTTAATGTGGTCACCTTTGTGAAGACCCCATCTACAAACAAGTTTACATTTGACAGAGTAGGGGTTAAGACCTCAATCTATGAACTTTAGGGACACAATTTAACCCATTCTGGGGCCTTTGGAGTGCTGATATGACCTTGTCCCTTCCCCCAAAATGGGGTTGGTCCCATGCCTTGACAAGGGAAAGACATATGTTTCAAGGGAACCACTCAGAATCTGCAGAGCATGACCGCTGCACGTGGAAGGCCGAGGTGAGCAGTGCCTGCGCCTCCTGAGAATCCTAACGCTGAGTATGGAAAGGCTCTGACTCCTGCCCAATGAATCTAGAGGCCAGAAAATGGCTCTGGAAACAGGTCTGGTGGCTGTTGCTGAGCTGTGTGGGCATGAACACTAGAATGTGAAGGGCAAAGAACTTGAGGTCCAGTCAAGTTGGTGGATTTAGCTTTGGCATTGTAATCACCGAATGGTAACTGCAGTCACTGAATTAAAACTGTGTTGATGGTTCAAAAGCTCCATAAATCTATAGCATAGGATGTCGCCAGAGCCATGGGACCCTCCCAAGGTTTCATGTTGGACAGGGGAAGAATTTCTTCAATTAAGAAAGTTGAAAGGGATAATAGGAGACCAAGATAAAGGTGCCTTTTGTCTGTCCATGAGCCACGTTTTCCAACATACAGTTTATGCATCTACAGCGGTGTAAGAGTCAGGCGCCTCGGTTATGGATGGCACTGCACTGTAGGCAAGAGTCACTGTGTGCACAGAAACATGGCAAGGCCAGCCCTGTAAAGACCAAGCAAGTCCAACCGTGTATGGAGCAGGGGATGTTCTGAGCGGCGTGCAAAGAGATGATCCCCGGAGAACAACATAAAAAGGTCTCACTTGGCAGTGCTAAGCTCAAGACCTATTCATCTTAGGCAATTCTTTCACCTCTTCGAGCCCGAGTTTCCACAAGTCCAAGATGGGAAACGCTTCCCTCCCCAACGTCAAACATGAAATTGTTTTATAACCTACAAAGGGGGCGGCAAATGTCAGATGCTGGGAGAGATAGGAGTGGCGAGCGTCCGGCACTAAGCCACACAGACTGTGTCCCCAGATGGCACGTTATGTGCTCAGATGTGGCCCTCCTGGGATGGCTTCCTGAGGAGGAACAGCTTCCTTGGCCCTATTTTCTGCAGGACAAATGCAAACTCCTTTAGGTAAGACGCCCCATAGGATATGACCCAGTCTAGCCGATAGCTCATGGCTAAATTCTTCCCTGCTTCTATTTCAGACTCCCAAAAGGACAGCACCAATGGTCATGGAACCATTCTGTTAGGTCATTGGGCCTTTACCCACAGTGTCTCTCCTGCCTGGAGTGGTTTTACCTCCAACATGACTTCCCCTGTCTTTGCACAAGGACAGAGGGTGGTCCAATGAGGCAACAGAAGAATTAATGATGAAGGTCATTAGCCCCTTGACAGAGCCTCTCATTTGCCTGGGGAAGGGCCCATTTGTATGGGGTTGCTGGCTACGTGCTGAGAAGAGATAGAATCTCCCATCACAGAGGAGGCCTCATAACCCTCTAGGCATAAGTGGCATTTGTAAGGTCACATCAGCAAGAGAGACAGGAAGAACACTCAGACATCTGGCTCCAAATTCCATTCTTTCTGCAATTCCAGATCATCTTAAAGTGGTGGAGGTGGGGATAAACATCTAAGTGCTCACTGAACAGGTATTTTTTGAACATCTGTTTTGAAATAAGAAGTTATCTCAGCCCAGGGATACAGAGGGAAGCAAAACAGACACCACCTTCACTTCAAGGAAATGGTAGTTCTGTGGGAGAGACTCTTACAGAAACTTCAGGAGAGGCCATTATGAAAGAGGACACACCAGTGACAACTGAATCTTTAGAACGTACCCTCACTGAGGCCAGGGTTGTCCATACTGCACCCTCACACCTGGCCTTCCAGTCCCTAATCGTGGCCTAAGTGAATTGTACTCAAGAAGATTCTTGAGTTCATGGATAAGTGTCTCTAAACTTGTCAACCACCACCACCACTACCACCACCACCACCACCACAACAGATTTTCTGTACAAAAGAACTTTGGGGACTCCTAAAAGGTAACAACACTGACCAAGTTTAATCATTTTGTAAGTAGCAGATCCAAGATTTGGACCCAGGCAGATCAGGCCCCAAGTCCACATTCTACTCAGATGGCGCCCAGTCTACCTTTCCGCTTTCATTTGAACCCACTTCTACCAGGAACTTTTGGAAAACTTACCTCCTCTGTTTCGCAAGGCCGACCAGCGTATGATATCTGGATAATAAAGAATGGTCGCATCGGTGATTAAGATCACGTGTTCCATGTTCCCCTCAGCGTCACTGATGCCAGTCCCACCAGACCTCTGTTTGAAATATCTACCCAGATGTCCATCTGCTACAGAAGTCCTCGAGTGTTTCTTAGTTTTGGTAAGTAATATTTATAGAGTCTCTATTTGCTTATATGTGAATGGCACACAGAATTATGGTGTGGAAAGGAAAATGAGATTATTCTGAGGAGATGTGTTGTCTGACCCAGCTCAACCATTAATCAGACATCGGACATGTCGTTATGCTGCTGAACTTGAGCCTTAGAGGAAGAGGCAGCGAACACTGCTTCATTCTAGTACATCACTCACTCAACAAGCATCACCGGCACCTGCCGTGGGCCAGGCAGTGTTCTGGGATGGCATTCACTTACTTATTCTGTCTTCTCTATTCTCCAGAGCAGGGAGTAAAATGGCATTCCACAAATGTTTGCTGAACGAGTGGATAAATAAACCAAAATAGAAATGCTATTCTTGAGAAAGTTAAAGAACATTCCATCAGCAAGATAGAGCTTGTTAAATTTTAAATGACTTTTGTTATAAAAACATTACCAAAAAAGTCAAAAACTAAAAACCCATGGTCTCATAACTGTAAAAAAAAAGCACAATTATTAGCAATGCAGAATGCCTCATTTGTTGATTTTTCTCATTCATATTCAGGCAACAGCATCTATTTTTTTTTATCAGTCAAATCGAATCAAAGGAAAGGACAGTAGTGAGTCTGCAATGTGTGTTAGATACAATGCAAAGCGCTGTGGGTATAAGACAAAATAAGTCTCTCACAGAAGTGGGTTAAAATCACAATGCCAGAGAAAGGCCAAAAGTACAATTCAATGTAATGTGTGTCTTAATGGAGGTGTAGATGCATCGTTCTCTTTGAGCTTACTGTATACTTTTTCTGAAAAAATAACCTTTTAGCTAGGTTTTCCAGGATGACTCGCAAAGAATCAGAAGAATTGGGTACAGGACACAGGGCACACAGCCCAGAGAAGCGTACGAAGGTTAAGTGCATCCAGTGCCTTCAGAAGCCCCAGAGCAGGGCAGAGGCGGGGGCTGGAGACGGAGGACCTGGGGACCTCGGCAGTGGCTATGATACATGGTGTGCCAGCCCCCATCCCTCACACTAGGCAGGGACAGCCCAATGTTATCGCTGCCACTGTGACCCCCACACGTTTTTGGATGGGCTGAGCCAGGGGGACAAAGCCACTCAGACGCGCGACTGCAGAAAGTGGTGGGATCAGGCCCCAGCACAGGTGAGCAGCAGAGAAACTACTTACTCCCAATAAGACGGCATCTGAGAGTGAAAACACCGGCCATCTGGAAAGATCCACTGTCTATCTGTCACATGCCCGCAGACGGTACAAGATCCGAGCGGGGGCTCATGAGTGGAAAATATGTCTACGCACCACCTGGAAACCACCTAACCCACTGGCCTTCTGTCAGGTGTGTTCTCTTTCATCTGGACGTCTCCCAAAATTCCACAGAAAGCCTCTAAGCCTGGCAGCAGGTGCCTGTTTGTGGTCCTACCACCTCATTAGCGTGACCTGTGTCCTGTCCTGATGTCCCACCTTTGCTGGCATCCCTAGACTATAATGAGCCACCTCCATCTGAAGGCTCCGATGTCTTTTAACGCCCTGCCACCACGGTGGGAGGGAGGGTACAGGGCAGCCTGAAGCCGGCCATCACCACCCACCATCACCCGAGCACAGGTACCTAAGGCACAAAATGAGACTGACATCCCCCACTCTCCTCTCTCAACCATCCCCCCACGGTGATCTTACATCTGTTTCCTTGGAAATGAAAGAATTTTTCGCAAATGCTAGATAACAATGTGTCATTCTGAGCATCTCACCGTGTGTATGTACAATCATCTTATTTATCATCATTATCTGCCACTAACCCACTTTTCTCCCTTTCTGTCCTTCCTCTCTTGCTTAATTTGAAGTATGTGGCATGAGAGGGGAAATTTGGTGGGAGAAATTACCAGTGCCAGCATGACATGGGAAGGATGTTTTGAAAAAGCAGCCGGGCAATCTTGGGTGTGTTCCATCCTGAATAATTGGTCCATCCATCTTACGCTCTGTGGGGAAAATGAGTCTCGTCCTGTCCATTCTGGTGGGCTGTCCCTGCTCTGAAACACTCAGCCTTCCCATGAGTATCTGGCATTTTGTTTCCTGCTCCATGGGCCTACGAGTTCTTGAACATAGAAACTCAGTCTTACTTGCCTCAGTGTGGCCCCCAAGCAACAGAGGTAGGCACACAGTAAAATAACAGCCACATTCATCTGGCACCATAGGTCACGAGCCACTCCATGGGCTTCCGGTGGATGGTTCAATATACCCGCCACATGCCCCTCCAGACTGGGTGATGCCAGAAATCCCGCCCACACACGGAAACAGCTACAGAAGGACCAGAGGCGGGATCGGCGGGCAGGTGGGTGGGCTCTGGAGACTACTGTCTCCACCCCCCATTCCTAGTGGGCTAAAGAAACACATTCTCCATGGAATAAAGGCAGGTGCATCACTTTAGCCTAAAGGAAAACTATTTTGCTGGCAGGAGTGGGGCTAGAGGGAGTTGCATTTGAAGGGCGATTTTGGACAGAAGACAAGTCTTGCTCTGGTAAACTTTAGAGAACTAAAACAGAGCCACAGAGTTCTTGAAATGCATCTTTTGGCCCAAACTAAAGGGAACCTCCTGAAAGTCAGAACTGTCTGTCAAATCAAGGAGTCAACTGAGGAGTAGATGCCGTGCTCCTGGGGACGGTCACCCCATCCTGGAAGAAAGCTCTGTCGGTACCCCTACAGAAGGCTTCCGTGCCCAAGACAGAGGTCGAATAGAGGCATTGTGAGTCTTCATGCAAATCATTCCAACACTCAGGGACCCCGCAAGTCCCCTGATGAAGACTGTGCACGGGCATCCTGGGATGAGCCACCCACAGTTCCACAGGCACAACACGTGTCCCTTCACCAGGTTCTGAGAATTTGTGTGTATCCCTGTTGTGAGTTTACTGATATGGGTTTGTCTCCAGGAAGCTGTAAGCACCTGGGGAAGAGGCAGCTTCCCAAGGATCACCCAGCACCAGCGTGTGTAACAGTCCTTAATAGGTGCTTAGTGAATGTTTGCTAAGTGAATACTGATGACTGGAAGAGCCTGGTGAGAAAGCAGAGAGTGCACCCAATGAGATGGTACATTTTCCAGTAGCTTGCCCACACCAGACGTCCAGTGCTTCCCTAATTCTGCTGTCTTGTCATTCCCATAAAACCATTTATCAGCTTATTTGTCAGAGCTCAGTGAAAAGAAACTTGTGAGAAGAGTCACAGCTAATGCTGACTGTGCGTTCATTAGTGGTAGGTTCTGGGCATTTACGGACATCATCTTCCTTTATCCTTAAACAACCAAATGAGGTTGATAGTGTTTCTTATCCCCATTTACCAGATCTCTGACCCAAGATCACAGAGTTGTAAATATCAGAGTCAGGAACTGCACCGGGCATTCAAACCCCAGCCTCCCTGTGAGAGTGACGATCCCAGTTCATTAACCAGCTGCTCTGCAGGAATTGTGGGAGGCTCTTTATCCACTCGCCATCTAATGCTCACAACAAGTATATAAGATGAACACCACATGTCCAATGATGCAGCAATTAAAGACCATGGCTAGGACTTGAACTTACTTTTGCCTGAATCCCAAGCCATCACCCTAGTGCGATTAAATACTTTGGGGTATTCGTGCCCACTCTCTGCCAATGCTTTAGCTTATCTGCTCCTGCCTACTCATCAAAACCTTAGTGAAGTATGACAACATATCCAACATCCTTCCTTCCATCCTAAAGAATATTTTGGTATATTTGCTTCCATAAGACAGATACATAGATAGATATAGAGATACACAGAGATATACATGTAGATGCAGATACTGATCTGTAAATACAGATGTCGACAATATTGGTATCACTACCAATACTATCATTCTACCCACTGCTTCCTAATATCCCTTTTATCACTTAACAACATAAAGTGAACATTTCTGAGGTCATCGTTTATTCTATGGCAGCATTTTTATTGCTACCTGACATATCTTAATCTGCACTACAATGCAATCACAAACACCTGATGTTGGCCATATAATGTCTTGCAGTTTTAATTATAAAAATCACTGGAATAATAAAGTTCTTCGTAGACAGACAGCTGGCATATTCCTGTGTACATGTGTGGGTGTGTGCGCACGCACGTACCGTATCGGTACCTAGAACTTCCAGGGTCAAAGTGCATGTACATTTGAATCTCATGATCCATGTTACCAAATCACTCTGAAATCTGCCCATTTCCCGTCCCACCAGCAGGATATGAGATGGACCCCAGCCCAGACCCTCAGCCACGGAGTTTTAAAACTTGTAAACCACCTTTGTCAAACAGCCAGCCAACTTCTTCCTTTCTTCTCTCCTATTACATGTTTACACTTCTTTCAGGCATTTCTCCCAAGCCTGGAAGCCAGCTGAATTTGACTTTGCCTCCACTGCCAGCTTAGGAGTTCCCAAAGGGAAGAAATTACATAACTCATTTAGATTATGACCTAACACAGAGCACACTACCTGTCCTGTAGGAGATGCTCAGAACTGTGTGCTGAAGAAAACCAAGTTTTGCCAGTAGTGAAAGGGAGTCACCAGCCAACATTGTCTGGAGAATTCAGCCCCCTGCATTACCAAGGTTCGGGTACTTGTGTTTGCACTGATGTAATGCTGGGGTTACCTGGTGCCTCTGCTCCAAGAGCCAGACTTTGAGCCAAACTCTTGCTGGAGGATAGTACTCTGTTCACCATATTCAGCTCGCTGGACACCCAGAGCCTGCTTCTTCATACGTGATACACAGATCCACTCCCCGAAATCGACAAAAGGAACAGACAAGTTTCATGCAGTGTCTCAGCTTCAAAAACCAGTGATTTCTTCCTCTGCATTTGGAAGGCAGCCATCCTCTAGGGGTGGGTATGTGTTAAGGTCCATCTCCACTATCACTGAGACCCCTTGAACAATCACTGCTCAGATGCTCTTAATCTGTTCTAGGCAATTTATCCCAAGGGGCATACGGACTTTCCTCGTTCTACTCACCTCCACTGTTCCAATTTATCTCAAAATACTCCGTAACACGGACACTTTGCTACATGTTTGCAGCTCTTGCCAGAATTATTAATTCATAAATTCATCCATTTATTATAAAAATGGCTAACATTTATGGAATATTTACCATCTGCTAGGCATTATGCTAAATACCTTACATATGGTAAATTATTTAATCCCTACCAGAGTGCTATGAGGTAGATACTATGGTTATCTTCACTCTGTGGTGACAAAATTGTCACCAGTGAAGCTAGGGGTCTTGAGTGGCAGGCAGAAGGAAGCAGGTGCGTCTAATCGCAGAGGCCATGCGCTGACACACCGGAAGAGTCAACGACAGTTCGTGGGGTCCAGCACGCGCAGCCCTCCCTTCGTACCTGAGATGTCTCAGGTGAGGGATTCTGATTGTCGACCTTGTATGAGGGCTCACTGCTTGCTGATCACAGTAGCAATTCCAGAAAGTGTGTTTCATGTTGTTTAATAGAAACTAAAGGAGGGGCTTCAGCTGAGGTCACCATCTCATGGTTTGTGAGTTCAAGCCCCATGTGGGGCTCTCTGCTATCAGTGCAGAGCCTTCTTCGGATCCATTGTCTGTCTGTATGTATGCCTCTCTCTCTCTCTCTCTCTCTCTCTCTCTCTCTCTCTCAAAGATAAATAAACATTAAAAAATAAAAAAGAAATAAAAGAAACTAAAGGAAAAGCTGAGTTCTTTATGTATCAGGTATTGGTCTCATTCACCCCATCTCACTGTCTTAGGCCCTCACTATTCCTTATCTGATTATCTAGAGCCTCTTAAGTGATCCCCATTTTCTGACCTCCTGATTCTGCCCCTCAAAATATTACCAGAGTGGTTGTTCTAAAACACAAACCCAATAATACCACCTTCCATCTCAAATTTAGTGACACCCCTTCCCTTCAGGACAAGCCCGCCCCTGGCAAGACACGTTTGGGGTTTGGCTAGCCCCCCCCCCCACTTCAGTAATGTAGATTTTTCTACTTTCCCACTAGAAGTCGCTTGACTTCATACTCTCTGCACTGTTCCCTTCTCTGGCAGGACGCTGTTCTCTGCTCTTGACTTCATTAACTCCCCCTCAGCCTTTCCAGGCTATTAACACTAATCTGAAGGCACCCCTTCCCCCTAGTGCTCTGGGTTCAGGGAAATACTCTCCTTTTGTGCTTTTTTCTCCATATGTCAGTAATGCTATTTGGCCATATTGCAAATAATAGTCAATCAAAGCTGCTATTGACTGGATGTTTATGTCCCCTGAGATTGATATATTGAAACCTAACCCCAGTGAGATGGGATTTGGAGGTGGGATCTTTTGGAAGTGATGAGATCAGGAATGAAATCCTCATGAATAGGATTAGAACCCCTATTAAGAGACCCCATAGAGCCCCCTTTTCTTTTGTCCTGTGAGGACAAAATCCCAAGAGCCAACCAGCTGGTGGGCTGTCCCCAAACACTGGTTCTGCCCATGTCCTGATATTGACCTTCTCAGCCTCCAGAGGGAAAAAAAATCTATTGTTGATAAGCCAATCAGTCCATAATTCTGTTCTAGCAGCCTGAACCGGATGAAACAAATCCCATGGTTTTTCTTTTTATTTCTCATAGAGCCTGTGGGCTCTTAGGAAAGGGGGAGAAATTGTGTCTTGTCTCCATGACCCTCAGGTCTTCCATAACACCTCACACTCTGGAGGCATGCAGCCAGATGCCCCTCTTTCTTTTAGGCATATAACAGACCCTGACAATGACATCCCACCATTTAAGAAGCTCCTGTGCCTACACAAGACAAGCCACATTCCTCCGAGATATTTGTGCTTGGTGGTGTCTTCTCATCTCCTTATTGGTAAATCCCCTTTGTTACTGTTCCTTCTCTCCTTGATCGTCCTCTTCTTGATTACATTCCTCCTTCTTCCCTCTCATCCTTCCTGAACATGTGCCTGATTATGTAAAGTAGTACTTGGTATCTACCATGCAAATCTTTAGCAAATGCTGTAGACAGGACAAGGGTTCAGGCCCTCCCCTGATGCTCCCATGCTATAAAGGGAAAATAAGGACAGGTGGGTAGGCATCTGAGGCACAATTTCATAGATGTAATAATAGTAAGAATATGGCCCAGAGTGGGCAGAGGCAGCCTCCTACCATAGCCCAGGGAGTGGGCGTCAGTCAAGATTTCTCTTCAGAGGATATACTTTGTTGGAACCTAAAGAGAGGAAACATCAAAACAAACAGAAGAAGAGACATTCCAGGCAGAAGGACGAGCTTCAGTCAAGGCAGGAGAGGGCTGATTATGACAGTAGGCACAAACTTCTCCAGGAGGTGATGGTGAAAGGGCCCAGAGTCAGATCATGAAGGACTTGGACTTGTAGGCACAGAGAGAGTTACCAAGTTTCCATGGAATACATCATCCATTTCAACATTCGTGAAATAGTCATGGAGTGGCTAGTACTTTCTTAAGTGATTTGTCATGTTGAATCCTCCTATCAAAACCCAGAGATTAGAACAATTATTATCTCCCATTTAAAAATGTTAAGTCACCAAGGACATGCCCCAAGACAGCTACCAGAATGGCCAAAATCCCAAACACCAACGACACAAAATGCTGGTGAGAATGTGGAGCAACAGGGATTCTCATTCCGTGCTGGTGGGAACGGAGAATGATGCAGGTGCTTTGCAGGTGCTTTGGAAGTCAGATCGACAACTTACTACAAAACCAAACATCATCTTACCATATAATCCAGAGATTGAGCTCCTTGGTATTTACCCAAAGGAGTTCAACACTTAAAGCCCCACAGAAACCCGCACACAGATGTTGACAGCAGTTTCATTCATAATTGCCAAAATGTGGAAGCAACCAAGATATCCTTCAGTAGGTGAAGGGGTAAACTAAGCTGTGGTGCCCCCAAACAATGGAATATTCCCCTCTAAAAAAATGAGTTAACAAACCATGGAAGGACATGGTGCAACCTTAAATGCATATGACTGAGTGACAGCAGCCAGTCTGAAAAGGCTACAATTCCAACTAAATGGCATTCTGGAGAAAGCAAAACTATGGAGTAAAAGGATCGTGTTCGCCATGCGTTACAGGTAGGAAGGAAGGACTAAGCTGAACACAGAAGCTTTTAGGCTGGGGAAAGCCTCATAGGAGACTATCATGGCACACATGGGCCATCATTCAGTCATACAACGTCATAGCATGTATGACATCGGCATCACCGAGGCTGCCTTCCAAGAAGTGAGAAGTGGAATTTGCCAGGCCTAGCCAAGAACTATCCCCAGAACTGACACAGCATCCCTTCCAGAATGCTCTATTGGCCAGACCAGTTACAAGGCTAGATTCCCAGCAGTAAAGAGACCCCCCACTTTTGAGGGAGATGGTGAGGCCATAGTGCCAGAGAGCAAACAATGTGGGAAATAATGAAACCATTTTTTGGAAAACACAACCTGTCACCATCCTACAAATTAAATGTTCCTAATTGTTTCCTTGTGTTTTACTTTTAAGAAAAACTGGATACTACCCAAGAATTGCCCTTGTAGGTTGGACGGGACTTTGTGAAACTAGACCCTGCCCTGCCTTTCATATTTTAAAGTAAACAATACCGTTGGTGATTTTTAGTTCAAAAAGAAAAAAAGAATGAGTCCAATTAACGGTGACCCCAATGCCTAGTACAATTCCTGGCATGTGGTTAATGCACACACAAAACTTTTGTATTATACTGGAGAAAATGTTTAAAATACTTTTTTAAAAACCTGGCCATGTAAACAGAGGCAAGTCATTGAACTTCCCTGGGTATGTATTCAGTAGCTTGTAAGATGAAAGATTATAACCGAATCATATTCATAATAGCAATAGAGGTAACAGCAAAAATAAAGCCAGCAATGGACAAAATTGCTAATATTTGTAGATTACAAAGAGTATTCATATTTGAGTAGGTATAAGTTAGTTGTCTCTTCAGAATAAATTGTCTTCCTCAATCCCAAATACCACTGACTTCCATTTGGGGATCCATGTAATTCTAAGTAAATTAAGTATCTCTATTTCCAGGACCAGAACATATGATAGATTAGCCAAGTAGTGTGCTCATCCACCTTGGACACAGCCTGAATTAGGGTGACCAAATTGATCCACTAAGAGGTGCTCTTGGGATTTTTGCTGGGAAGGTAAAAGATTTCAACAGCTCTCTGGGACCATGATGGCAGTAGCCCTCAGTGATATGTGGATCCTTAGTCTTTTACAACAGGAAACAGAAAACAGTCCATCCATTGGACACATATGGCCCACATTTCATTTTTATTATTTTAGCTTGCTGTCTTATTTCATGGCTTCTTCAAACTTACGGTGATTCCACGGTGTCCCTAGTCTGGTTTGTTTTGTTGGTTTGTTTGTCTCTTCAAGTTTTTATTTAAATTTAGTTAGTTAATATATGGTATAATACTGGTTTCAGGAGTAGAATTTAGTGATCCATCACTTACATGTAACTCCCAGTGCTCATCACAATCTTGATCACCCAACTAACCCATCCCACACCCACCTCCCCTCCTGTAACTCTCAGTTTCTCCTCTACAGTTAAAAGTCTAATTTATGGTTTACCCCTCTCTTTTTCCCCAATGCTCATTTGTTGTTTCTCAAATTCCACATATAAGTGAGATAATATGGCATTTTTGTTTCTCTGACTGACTTACTTCAATTAGCATAATATTCTCGAGCTCCATTCATGTTGTTACAAATGGCAAGATATCACTTTTTATGGTTGAGTAATATTCCATTGTGTATGTATGTCACATCTTCTTTATCCATTCATCAGTCAATGGACATTTGGACTCTTAAATAATGCTGCTATAAACATTGGGGGCATGTATCCCTTTGAACCAGTGTTTTTTTTTTATCCTTTGGGTAAACACCAATTAGATCAGTTCCTGGATCATAGGGTAGTCCTAGTGTATTGTAAGCCACTTAGGTGTCATTTGAAACTAAAAGAGCCCACCATGCTGCATACTAATACTCCTTCATCAGAACCTCCCGAGCGACCCATGTCCTTTTCAAGGTAACAGATACCAAGTGGTAGAATTTGGAAACCCCAGATTTCTAGTTTTAAGGATAAAGACTTTGTTAGCTGAACATGCATTAGGCGTAGTCTAAGCTTTATATCAACAAGTTGTGTGTTATTTCTCTAAAATGACAAAGCAGGAACTTTGTCTTGGGTATCATTGTATCTTTGGCTTCTAGAATATTATAGACCTTTAGTACAGGAGAAAGTACTATTGCATGAATAAATTATTCTAGGCACACTAATTTTTCCTTCTGAGTTTCCATTTCCTCATCTTTGACATAAAGATATTGACTTCATTCATAGATACATAACTGATCAAGGTAGATTAGATGCCATATATATAGTGTCTTAAAAACCACAGGTGTAAATAAAGGTTAGTTCACTACTCACAAGTCTGATATGATTCCTTGCCATTCAGTCTCTTTGTTGATAGGAACTACAGAGAGACTCTCTGTAGTTCCTATCTACAAAGAGTTTTCATTCAGAATTTGTTGTTTGACTTTGAAATTAGGGCCAGTTGGATTTTCTGTCACCAGATTTTCTACCTTGGTCTGATTCATTAGTATTAATAGCAGTGACCCCTGTCATGTCAAAGAGTGAATGTTAATGACAGTGGGCTTTAATTATAGAAGCCATGGTTACAGTTGTTACTTCTGTGGGTAATTTCCATTCCTAAGTTCATTAAACTCTTAAAAGTGGAAAGGTCAATAGTGATTTATTCCAGTGACAGCAAACTCAATAGCAATCCTGCACAAACAATCCTTCTGTCTTGTCATATGGTGACACTAATAGCTCATGGAGCTAACTTCGTAAGGCAGTGAGCTGCCTACTTAGATTCCTTATTTTAAGCCTGGTGCTATAGGAAAAGAGGATGTTCCCAAGGCAATCCACCTGGGTGAAGACAGAAACTGGAGGCAACATGAGGTTGGAGATCCTGCTGTCTGGACTACCCCATATCTCAGCATCTAGAAGATGGCTGGGCTTATGTGCCAAATGCGTGAACATGTCCACCCTGGGCTTTCGTTGTGGTGTTGCCAAGAACAGAATTGGCACTTAGGGAAGATGGATGGCAGAGGAAAGGTGGATGGCAGAACAGAAGCAAGACATTTCACGAGTACAATGGCAGAAGAGCAGGCAACATGCATGATGTGGGGAGGAAGATGGAGCTGGGAAGAGCCGCACCCCACACCAGGAGAGCCAGGTGTGACTTCCCTGCCTCGTTGTGTGCTCTGGCCCAGAGTGGCAGTAGGCAAGGGAAGGGTCTGTGAAAATCACCTACATCCAGCAGAGATGCTCCCATACTCTTACCTGAGATACTGGGCCAATAGAAGTTGTCTAAAGATCTTCTGTCTCAAACACCCAAGTCCCTCTGAAGCATGTATTTGTTTTCTGTCCTGGGAGTAAGTCATTCTATCTGTCTGTCTGTTATCATCTTCATCTACAAGACACAGGGTTCTTTTTCTTTTTCTCCCTCCCTCCCTCCTTCTCTCTCCCTTTTCCCTCCCCCACCTCTTTTATTCTCTCATCCATTCAGTTAGCATACACCAAAATTCTACTATGTTCCAGGCACTGCCCTATACAAAGGGAATATAAGAGTATTACGAAACACATTTTCCCCATTATTTCACAAGTTTACACTCTTCAAGGTCAGGAGACGAAAACTGGTGAAGAGATAAATAGTATAGAATGAATACAGGAAGGAAGGACCAGAGGGGATTCAGATAGGGAATATCAGAGGAGGGGCACTGATGCCACATAGGGTGTGCACGTGAAAAAGAGCCATCAGCCAGGTGGGGGCTGGGAGGCAGTGGGGGACAGTCACCAACCGTGGACGGTGCATCTATGGTGTACACATTCGGTGGGAAGCTTGCTCATCTAGCACTTTATTTATAGGTGCTCAGTGACGAATCCTTGGACAACTTAATATATACATTTATCATATTATAGATACGTACTTTGCTTCTGTATTTAAACTGAGTCTTTAAAAGCAAGATTAAAAAAAAAATTTAGCACTTATTTTTGAGAGAGCGACAGAGCATGAGCAGGGAAGGGACACAGAGAGGAAGACACCGAATCTGAAGCAGGCTCCAGGCTCCGAGCTGTCAGCACAGAGCTTGACACAGGGCTCGAACCCATGAACAGGGAGATCATGACCGGAGCTGCAGTGAGACGCTTAACTGACTGAGCCACCCAGGCACACCATCATTAAACCACCTTTTGAATGTTATCCTGGTATTTCTTCTTTCTTTACCTCTCATTTAACCTGATCGGATTCTGTGAATACAACATATTTAGCCTTGCCCTTTGCCCGGCATATTACTTTGCTAGGGCTGCTGTGACAAAATACCCCAGATTGTGTGGGTATACATATGGAGACCGGAAGTCCAAGATCAAGGTGTCAGTGATCTGGTCCTGCTGAGACCCTCTCCTTGGCTTGCAGGTGGCTGCCTTCTCACTATGCCCTCAGCTGGTCTTTTGTCCATGCACATGCAGCCTCCATGTCTCTTCCCCTTTTTCTAACTTTGTACAAGCCACAGGGCATGGGGACTGGCCAGGCGGTCACTGAAAGGTGAGTAACACATGATCACACCATCCACCTGAACAACAAGTATTTAATGGAGGCTGTAATGATTATGCCAGGTAAATTTCCCGGACAAAGCCAATTTTCACTTCAACTCAGTTGGCAACACAAACACCTCGGGGGGGGGGGTTGGGGGGGGCAGAGACCACATGGCTCCATTCAGACCACAGCCATTGGACCAAAGGTAGACACTCACCCAGTGCTGGGTCAATCAGAGTTGTGTCCTAGGGCTTTATATGGGACCCAAAGCCTGACACGGGACATGAAGTTTAGATTGTTGTTCACAATACAAGAAGACAAATATCCTAAAAGGTAGATTTTAATGTATTATTTATTTTATAGACAAAGAAAATAAGCCTTGGAAAAGTGAAGAATAGGGGCATCACCATATTTTACTGATTGATGATATATAGATATAGATAGATGATATATACATATGTATATATACATATATATATAAAGAGAGAGAGATCTAATATTAAATAATATATCTTGTAATATAGATAAGCAAATATATGCACACAGAAATCAATGTGGACTATATATTTCTATATACTATAACATTTTATATATATGACAAATACATATATTTTATAATAAGATATAAGTGTATATTTATATAGCATGTCTTATATTTTAGGTAATACAATATATGTATAATATATATAAACATATTCTTTGGTCCCTTGCTCTTAATAGGGGCTCAAAAAATTGTTAAAGAGACTTAAATTTAGGTCCCCCTAAGATGCATATATTTGTTTTTCTCTGATAGGCCATTACTGCCAGAGTGTTTTGAGGGCACTTTTAAAGATCTTGGAAACACCACATAGCATCTAACAGAACACAAATATTATCATCCACTGCTTACCAACCAAACTGTAGTAATATGTTCAAGTATTATTTCCTCACCTCATTACCACTTAATTGAATTAAAGCTAAATTTGTATTTATGCTGTATAATTAGGAATTACAGGTAAGGGACAGGAACATTCTCATTACTGGCCATCTGTTTATGAAGAAGTAGCAGAAGAAGAGTCCCCACGAATGCCTGTGGCGCGTGTCCACACACACAGCATATTCGTGCCGGAAAGACAACTCCTCACTGGTGGAAGGGACGGTGGCTTTGAGATGAAGAGGTCACGGAGCCAGTAGAAGACGACCTGGACTGGAAGCCCATTTTACCAGCCAACCTATTTGAAATTTATTTTTCTTTCAAGAACCCTTCTTCCCCGGTATCCAAACCGATCTCTGTCCGCTGAGCACTCAGTAAGTGACTACAGGGGAGTGAACGACCAGCCTCATGAGCACGTCATCCAAGGACCAAGGGGACCAGACTCATTACCAAGGCTTTCCAGAGAACAGCACCTTATAGTTCACCATTAGTCCTGCTGTTCTGTTCTGACAAGAAACCATGCTTCTCTTCAATGAACATCAAGAGCATCTCTCTCTCTCTCTCTCTCTCTCTCTCCTCTCTTGACATTTTCTAGTCATGTTCCATGCCACTGCCATCATCATTGGCATCGATGTGCTTTCATCATCGCATAAGCAGGTGGGTGCCCCTGTTTTACCGATTGGCAACATGGAGACCCAAAGGAGTCCAAGTGACTCGCCCAAGGCAGTAATAGAACCAGAACCCAAACAAGAGGTATGGTCACTGGGGACTCCCACTTGTCAACAAGAACAAGGAGTCCAGGCAGTGATAAAGCCAGTGGGTGGCATGACCACTGACAGTGAGCTGTATTACCCCCAAAGTAAGGAAATGGAGTTTCCAGGTACACAGTCACTCATGCCTGCGTTATGTTCATTCATTTCCACAACCGCTTTTTATCACCTGCCATGTTCCAGGTGCTGTGCTAGGCTAGGCCATGCGCCAGGCAATATTTATGGAGCCGTGCCTTGGAGCTTGGTCTCTGCTCTGCCATCCCCTAGCTGTATGGCCTCGAGAAAAACACTTATGTGTATACTGGGTTCAGCCCCTAACTGGAAAACAAAACCCAGAGCACTCACTTCATGATAACAGTGTCATAAATGATCTATAAATTCATCCAACATGGCAAATATCTGAATGGACTCCAAGGCGAAACTGTGCTAGACACACGTGTAGAGGACGGTGCTCTCTTTATAGAAACTACACAGAATAAAGCATACGTGTCTCATTCCCAAGACATTTAATCTTGCAGAGGAGTCAAGTAGTGATGCCCATACTCCAAGGAGTGGCGTGTGAGCACCTTGCAGGTGACTCAGACCACAGAGCCCCAGGACTCGGGACAGATTCTCTGGGGCTGGTCTGATGCGGGAGGGCTTCAGGAAGGGAGAGGTCTCCAGTGGGACCCTGAAGGGTAAGCAGAATGGTAGCCCAAGGAGGTAAACAGGACAGGCACAGTGGTGACAGGAATGGAATAAATCAAGGCATAAGATACCTGGCAAGGTATTGACAAGCTGACAGGGTTGGTTGGAACAGAATATGCATCCAAGGAGGTTGGTGTGAGACCGGAAGGAAGGTCAGGAAGAGAAAGGAGATTCTAAAGAGATGGAGGGGAAAGCCCATTCGCCAGGCTTCGAGGAAGGGGGGGCAGCTCACGCTCTTTATCTCCACCTCCATCCTTCCTTCCGGCGATGGCAGCTGGCTGGAGGTAAATTGTGCTCGGGGCCCGTGTCTCGTTTTTATGATTTACCAGTTCAGTCTTTCGGCAGGGCGAGAACATAGAGGGTGGTGGATGGCACCAGGCTCGGGGAATTTATGTTGCATAGCCAAACATCATGTCTGTCTATCTCTTCCCAGTAATCTCTGATAATACCCAAATGGGCTTTTTATTTTAAACATCTGGACAGCCTTATGGTGGGAGAGAATTAAGGTGCTGAGTGAAGAAAACAGCACAGTCATAAAGTCTGTCGGATAAACAAAGCTTTCTTTGGAACATTAACTCCTTTACTGAGAAATTGTCTCTGTTCCTCCAAATGCACTTAGTAACTTTACATCTTCATCTCCAGGTACCAAGTTTCTCTTGCAAATACTCTCATGGCAGTTAATGGGGCCATTAAGGTAGGAAACTATGAGATATTAGCATAAAAAGAACATTGCCAGGAAAGAGATGCAAAGGCCTTCTCTCACGCAAGCTCTTTTTCCCCCCTTTTGGCATTTGCTTTTGTTTTATAACAGCAGAAATTCCCATTGTGGGTGGTGGTAATTTTAGCTAGATAATAAGTCTGTCGACACCGTCATAAATTGGCAAAAGGTGTGTAACTCAGGGAGGGGAAAGACTGGAATGGAGAATAATCAAGTAGTTCTATTTGTTTTTAATACACGCAGCCATTTAATCAAGAGGGCTGTGTATTTTCTCTCCCTTCTCAGCGATCTCTAGGGTTTCTTCTCACTTGCAAAAGGTGAAGAAGGGGGCGCCTGGATGGCTCAGTTGGTTAAGCGTCGAACTTTGGCTCAGGTCATGATCTTGTGGCTTGTGAATTCAAGCCCCGTGTCGGGCTCTGTGCTGACAGCTCAGAGCCTGGAGCCTGCTTTGGATTCTGTGTCTCCCTCTCTCTCTCTGCCCCTCTCCCACTCATGCTCTGTCTCTCTCTCCTTCAGAAATAAATATTTAAAAAAATTTAGAAGGGGCGCCTGGGTAGCTCAGTCACTTGAGCATCTGACTGCAGCTCAGGTCATGATCTCACTGTTCCCAGGTTCGAGCCCCACATCGAGCGCTGTGTTGACAGCTCAGAGCCTGGAGCCTGTTTCAGATTCTGTGTCTCTCTCTGTCTTTGCCCCTTCCCCCTTGTGTGCACGCTCTCTCTCTCTCTCTCTTTCAAAAATAAATAAACATTTAAAAATTGTTTTTTAATTTTTGGAAAAAAAAGTAGAGAAGGCCTGATGACACCTCTGAGCTTTTTCAAAGGCTGTGCCATATGCTGGATGCCCTTCTGGTCCTGGAGTCTCTGGGAATCAATATCTCCACACTCTGGAAGATTCCGCTCACATGTTTTCTACAGCAAGAGCCCACCCAAAGTCCCCAAAGCAGGTGTGAAGCTCCCTTCTCTGAGTTACCTTAAAACCACAGCTGCTTCTCCCAAGTCTTGTCACTACATTTATAGGCACATGGCCCCCACTGGGTGGCTCTGGAGGCCTGCAGGAGGCAGGACTGGGCTCAGGGGGTAGGAATTCTTTCTTTCTGGTTCCTGGGCCCTAGTGCAGTGCCTAGTACTGAGTTAGATGTTCCACATTGTGTTATGCATCTGTTTTCTATCATTGCATTGCAGATGATCACCCACATTG
Source organism: Helogale parvula (assembly GCA_004023845.1). Lineage (NCBI taxonomy): Eukaryota > Metazoa > Chordata > Mammalia > Carnivora > Herpestidae > Helogale > Helogale parvula. The sequence goes on from PJEM01000231.1 coordinate 545,238, forward strand.
CAGCTTACAATAAGTCACATGATCTCACAGTTTCTGTAAGTTGGGGTCCAGGCAGGGCTAGCTGGGTCCTCTGCTCTGGGTCCCCCAAAGTATCATTTAGGGCTGAGTGCTCATTAGAGACTCATCTAGGGAGGGACTAGACTCTGTGCTCACTCAATTTGTTGGCAGAATTCATTTCCTTGAAGCTGTTGGGCTCATGACAGCTGTCTTCCATTCACAGGCAAGAAGAAGAAGACTCCAGAGAGTCTGCTAAGTCAGAGTCTTACATAACGTGACAGAGCTGTCTGTCATCTCTGCACATCCTGTTGGTTAGAAGCAAATCACAAGTCTCACTTCTTGGGAAGGGATTATACAAGGGCATAAATAGTAGGAGGTGGGGTCTTGAGGGCCCCTTTACTATCTGCCCAGCCAGACAATCGGTTTAATAAATCTCTAACCCAAACTGCTTTGTTTTCCCCAATCACAGCATTACTAAACCTGGTGTTGCTGCATGCCATGTCTTTCCAGTATTTGAGACCCTTTACTCAATGCCCGCCTTATAATCCACTGGAATCCACTCTTCACAGGAAGAGTTCAAAAGTGTATCCACAGAACCTAGCAAGGACTTAACTATGCTAGATGCACAATATTATGTGTCAAATGAATGAATTCATTCATTAATGGAGAGAGGATGTGAGTGTCCTCAGTCCTCAGTGTGAGCCATAGACTGTGTTTTATCTCCTTCCTTATGGACTATTTTCCTTCCGCATTCTCTAAGTGGTGGCTTGGGAATGCGTCAAACACCCCACAGTGATATCCCATGCTAGTGACTCATTTCTTTATTTCTGTAGATCTCTTCTTTAAAGCATGAACAAGTCCCCAAACAGAGGCTTTGCCTCGGGCCAGAAAGCCTGGAGTTATTCACACATGAAATAGGCAGAGATAAACTACAGCTGAAGGTGCACTTGACTTTCCTGCAGTTACTCTTCTGGGCCCTTGCGTTTGCACGCCTTCTTGGTTCCGTCCCCTCTCCACTCTCCGTCGACTCCAGGCCGACTAACTGGGGCACATTTCTGAATCGCCCTATGCCATGGTTTATTCTTTCCTGCCTGAGCCCCTGTGACCACGTGCTCCTTGACCCTGGATCGCCCTGAGGCCTGTCTTTCTAATCTCAATCTGTACTTCATTTTCACTCCCAGAAATGTCCATACATGATCAGCCACCTGCCCCAGGTTCGGACAGGGTCGAATCTACTGTTACCATCCTAGTGATACCTGTTACGACACATGCAGGTGTAGTATATTGATTTCTGACAAGTTGCAGTTTGAAAGTAGGAGTAGTAAGAGAGTAAGAGGAAAATGCTCTGCAAGATAGGCAGCGGATGGCAATATAACCACACGGATGACAGATGAGACAACTCAGACTTATAAAGGAGAGTCTTGTGAGCAGTTTAGGCTTGGCATGGTTCCCCGCCCCTCCTCCCGCCCCCAATTACAAGCTTCCTGGAGGGAGTGCTTGTGCCTTGTGAGTCTCTGTAGACCCTCCGCAGCCAGCGACCAGCATGGGGAAGGCATTGCGCAACCGATCGATCTCTGGATAAATGATCTACTACCAACTATCAGAGCATGACCACCCCCTGACACGTTATCCCAACTGCCATTCACAGCATGATGTACAAAAGGATTCTGAAATGTCGCTTCCTTGGACAGCTAATGTCTGTCTTCCTGGGGCCTGCCTTGAACCTGCTCCCACACCATTGGTCACATGGCTGCTGTGTAAATTGCTGTTCTTCAACACAACCCAACCGGGCCACTCTTGATTTACCCAGGGGTGCAGACGTGATGCAACAGGGCCTACTATTTCTCCTTTCTTTGTAATCCTGAAACTAAAACTGAGCAGGATTCATGAACTGGGCCCTGGACCTGTAATGTGTAGAGCACGGATACAGTGTGTGGCCACGGTTACCCAAACCTAATACAATACTTGGAGGAAGCTGTTCAGGGGAAGAGACAAGGAAGATATAAGGAGAGGAGGAGAGCAGAGACAAAGAAAGCAAGTGTGGGGGGGTGGGGTTCGAGACCCAGCTCCAGCTGACTCCTGAACCCTGTCTGCATTCCCATCCAGCGTCCCACGCAGACCCTGGATGCTCTCCGATGAGTCTATTTTTGGCTTTAGTTGGTTCGTGTTGTGTTCTATGCTCAAAAATAAAAGTTGTAACCAATAGACTCACTTACCCCTTAGACCTTTTGCCAATCAGGAATGCCTCTTCCATTTATAATCCTTTTTTAAATGTCAATTAGAAGGATGATAAACACATTACAAGCAAGAGCAATAAGATGGTACGACATCTATTTGGGGGAATGGAAAGGTCTTTCCAGGATCCCTAAAACTGCTCCCCCAGTGCCGGCTGCCTGTTCTGCGTACTCAGCAGGCAGCTCAGCTCGGTGCAGGGTCGGGCCGGCCGCAGCAAGCCGCGACAGCGAGAGCAGCACATCATCCAATTATATGGTCTATTGTTTCATTATTCACCCTACATCGGCTGCACCTGCCGCCAGCCCCGCGCGCCCTCATTTTCCACTTGCCGGCTCACCTCCCCCTGCACGCACCGCAGTCACACCCTGCTCCGAGCCACCCGGCCCCCCATCAGTCTCAGTAAACAATATGCTTCGCTTCAGTTATGCATTTAGAAACAGTGTCTCAATTCCTACTGCCCGGCCCACGTTTTACTGTGAACCTGGAGGGAGGGAGTTACAGAAGCAGGAATTTCAGGGCCAAATTAAAGTGGCTTCTGTCCTCTACTCTTTGATGCATACCTCCGCGCAGGTGTGGTCACATACACACACATCACATACACACATGTGCACTTACACACCACATACACACACAACACACATACATGTATACAACACACACATACACATACATGTATACAAGACATACATCACACACATAACATACACACACGTTCACACACACACCATTTGTGTACAACACATGAAATATACATACATGCACACACACATATACACACACCACACACATACACAAAACACACAGAACACACATCACATGCACACACACACCACACATACACAAAATGCACAGAACACACACACGCCACACGTGCTTACCATGCTCACAATCACACACGCACAATCACTCCAAGAGAGCCTGGCACTTGGTTCGAGCAATTCATTAACACAATACATTTTTCTGAGCCCTGTCACCATTTCTTCATGTTAAGTTGGTCAGATAGTACGTGGGCAAGGCTACGAGGTGCAGGGCGGAAGTGGAAACTGGGCGCCCAGGCGGGGAGCCCGCACTGCAGCCAGCAGGGGCCGCACACACAGGAGAAGCGCTTCTACACAATCAGACTCAGAAGACCTGAGTCCTGCACCCGTGAATCACCAGCATCTGGGCAAACAAACGGAAATCACATTAGCACTTTGAGTAGAAACCATTTCCTATCAGCAATTTGTTAAATACGTGTAAAGAGACCAGATGAGCAGGTACCTGGCTGGCTCAGTTGGTGGAGTGTGTGACTCTTGGTCTCGGGGTCGTGAGTTTGAGCGCCCCATTGGGCATGGAGCCTACTTAAAAAAAATAAAAAATAAAAAATGAATGCAAGTTTAAGAAGACCAGAGAAGCAAAGTGAAACCCTGCGGTATCCACTGGTCATAACTATGCACATCAGCTGCCCTGCCCAGGACTGCGGAACATGGGTATCACTCAGGTGACTGCTACGCACCTGTCGACCACGCAGGAGCCCCCATGTCTCTGGGCTGCGTAGGGTAATCTGCTTGGCCTCCGTCTCCAGGGTTCTCACTAGAACAGCAGCCCCTCTAAGTCCTGACCACCCCAAAAAAGAGGTACAGAGTGGGGAGGGCAAAGGAAGGACAAGAAGGACACGGCCTCAGGTGTAACCTGCAGCAAAGGAGTGTCCCAGGACACAGGCACCCTGTGCCCGGGGGTCTCACTTGATCAGCTCATCAGAAGAATGCTGCTGCCATTCACGGCACGAGGGCACCGAGAGACGGGTTTGGGAGGAATTCTCAGGAGACTCATTAGACATGTGAAGTTTGATATTTCTATGAAACATTCATACACCCATGTTGGCAGTGAGATGTGAGTCTGGAACTCTGAGGTGAGGTCCAATCTGAGACAGTGGTGTTGGCTGATGCGCCTCTGGCTGGTATTGAAAGCCATGACATCAGATGAAGTCACCAAGGGATGAAGGAGAAGGAAAAGAGAAGTAAATGGAGATGTGAGTTCTGTGACACACCAGGGCTTCGTGGCTGAGGGGACAAGGAAGATCCAGTGAAAAAGACTAAGATAAAAAATAATGGAGTAGGCCCGGGGTGCCATGGACACCAAGCTGGCAGCCTTCGGCACAGAGGGACTAATGATACTGTCCGGTGATGGTATTGTTCAGGATTCAAAGATGAGACAGACAGCTCACTAATTATTTAAACAGAGAGATGGCGTCTGGTGGTTCATTCAGTTAAGTGTCTGACTTCAGCTCAGGTCATGATCTCACAGATCCTGAGTTCAAGCCCCACGTTGGGCTCTGTGCTGACAGCTCAGAGCCTGGAGCCTGGTTCAGATTCTGTAGCTCCCTCTCTCTCTGCCCCTCCCCCACTCGTGCATGCTCTTGTGATCGCTCTCTCTCAAAAATAAACAAACATTTAAACATTAAAAAAAAATAAAGAGGGAAAATCTGATATAAAATAGTCATTAATGAGGCCACCTGGCCAGTCAGCTAAGCATCCAACTCTTGGTTTAGGCTCAGGTCATTATCTCACAGTTCACAAGTTCAAGCCCCACATCGGGCTCTGTGCTAGCAATGTGAAGACTGCTTAGGATTCTCTCTCTCCCTCTCTGCCCCTTCCCCACTCATGCTCACTTGTGCTCTCTTGCATGATCTCTCTCAAAATAAGTAAAGAAAATTAAAAAAAAAAGAATCATTAATGAGACATTTCAGAACAAAAGAGGAAAAGGGAAATCCTAAGGTGCCTGGAAAGTCAGAGCTTCAGGAAGCTTATCCGAGCCCAGAGAGACTGGAATTAATCAATGTAGATGTTTGTTGGAGGAGCCCCAGGGCCCTGAAACTCAGGCCTGCCAGGAGGGGACGCTGCTGCACTGGTGGGTGTATCCACCCTCAAAAGAGGGCCTCCATGGAGCTGGGTTCCAGATTCCAAAGACGTGACAGTGACCGGCCGGTGCCAGTGTCTCTGAGGGGACACCATCAAGCCAGCAGCTGGATCTGCGTGTGCAGCTTGGAGCCACCACCTGAGCAAGCGCACCCGGGAAGGGGGGAAGGTGGGGGAGGGCGTGGGGATGGGAAGCAAAATCAAGCAGCAAACAGACAGGAAGCAGGGCACCCCATCCCGCCCGTGGCCTTCCTTCCAGTCTGTGAAGCTGGGTGACAAGTGTGGCTGGTGGCGGGAGGTGGGTGGCTGGAGACCGCACATGCCTGAGCCACAGGGCTGGGAGGCCCATGTCCACATGGGTATGAACTCCACTGTGACTTAGGGACGGTGAACCCAGGGCTACGGGGTAAGGACTAAGGGCGAGTCCTGGGTGTTGAGAAGGAGCATCTAAGCCTGCAAACCAAGGCTCAACAAAGAGGGACTGAGCACCACGCCTTTTTCTGCCATGTGGCCCCAGGTATCTTAAAAGGCAAGATAGTGATTTGGGTCAAGGTTGGTATACTTTTTCCTGTAAAGGATCAGAGAGCAAATATTTGAGGCATCACGAGCGTTTGGTCTCTGTCAACTACTCAGCTCCGCCACTGCATCAGGAAAGCAGGCAGAAACAATACGTAATTGAAAGTGTGGGGCCGCACAATAAAACTGTATTTTTTGACACCAAAATTTGAATGTTACATAGTTTTCACATATCATAAAATTGCATGCTTTTGATTTACTTCCAATCATTTAAAAAGTATGGGGATACGTGGGTGGCTCAGTCGGCTGAGTATCTGACTCTTGACTTTGACTCAGGTCAGTATCTAATGGTTCATGAGTTCAAGCCCTGTTTCAGGCTCTGTGGTGGTGCTGCAGAGCCTGCTTGGGATTCTCTCTCTCTCTCTCTCTCTCTCTGCCCCTGCCCCACTCTCTCTTTTTCCATCCTCTCTCCCCCACTCTCTCAAAATGTATGAAAAAAAGTTTTTTAATAAAATAAAATAAATAAAAGTGTGAAAACAGGTCTTACATCCTGGGCCATGGAAGCCAGGCAGGTTTTCCACAAGGGTGTGCCATCTCTGGGATTCAGCTTGGGCTCTGTCTTCAAAAACCATGAAAACCCACAGATAACAAGCCATAGCCACAACAATGTCTAGTTAGAGGCAGAAAACACGGGCATGATTCTGGAAAGATACCCGGAAAGTTCTTTGTGAGTCCCAGAACCTAGGAAACCTGTAGAAGAAGTAGACCCTGAGAGACTGTGAAGTGCTCATCTCGACACGGGCCGGAAACCAGAAGAACACCACCGACTCTCCATCCAGAGAGCAGATGCCCTTGTTCAAGTGGAACCGTGCATTACTCCCTCCCCGCCCCTCCAGAGCCCCTCTGTCTGGCAATGTTCTATACATTGGCCCAAACGGCCGGCTGGACTTATTGTTTTCAAACTTGGTCTGTCTTTATGGATCCCATAACCCTGGGCGTGAGAGCCATCTCAGATGACAGATAGGAAAGACCCAAGCTCCCATAGACAGATGCGATTTACCATTGCACGAGCAATTTTCCGAAGCACACCAGGAGGACTATTTATAGGAAGGACGGGGAAGGAAAATGAACTATCTGGAAGAAATTAGCTTTGGGCCAACTGCGCCCGTCCCGGGCCACCTGACTGATGTGCTCTGGAGCCTGAGGGGACGCAGGCTGCATTCTCCATCACCGCAACTCAGACCCCTTTGGAGACCCCGGGGCTGCCACAATGTGATCCTTCGTGCCGCCCCTGCCACGCATAGTCCTGTTCCCTAAACCAGGGAAAGCACGAGGGCCACTGACACCAGCGAGGAAGAAGGACACAGTCACGAAGTGTGAATGACTCTGGAGCCAGTCTCTCAGGATCCAAATCCCATTTCTTCCACTCTGTACTGGGAAGCTTTAGAGGAGGTGGATTATTGAGTTGCTCTGTCCACTAGTTTCCTCAGCTCTAAGGAAATGCAGATAACAGTGTCATCTATTGTCCCAAGAAGCAAATGGATTAATATATGTAAATTGCTTAAAATAGTACGTGGGTGCAAAGTAAAACATCTAAGAAATATAACGGACCCTAGAGCCAGATATTAAAGCCATGGTTAGTTTTCTACAACCGAGTGGGCAAACTCCAGGCTCCCGGGCTTGAGACCCCTTGTGCCATGAGCGCGAGCACACTGGATTTCCTAATGCTCTGTAAACACCCCCTCCCCATTCTCGGCTGATGGTTTCATGCACCTCAAAAATCTTCCCATATCCTGGGGTACCTGGGTAGCTCAGTTGGTTGAGCATCTGGCTCTTAATTTCAGCTCAGGTCATGATCCCAGGATTGTCGGATCGAGCCCCACATTAGGCTCTGCACCGAGCATAAACCTTGCTTGAGATCTCCTCTCTCTCTCTCTCTCTCTCTGTTTCTCTGTCTCTCTGTCTCTCTCCCCCTGTCCCCCTGTTCTCCTATCCCCCTCTCCCTGGCTTGTACTCTCTCTCCCTGAAATGAAATTGAAAAAAAAAAACAAAACCAAAAATCTTTCCCTAACCCTGTCCTAAAATCCCTACTTCACCTTTAAGATCCAGTGTGAATGTGGCTTGATTTCGTACTTTCTCTGCCTCCAGGAAATATTTAATTCCTTCTACCATGAGCTTCCTGGACACTTTTCTTGGCTTGCGGAGTGTCTGACAGTTAAAACGGGCTTCAGTCTAGCTTTCTGGCAGTTCTGTTCTAACAGATGAAAGTCCTTTTATCTCTCTGGCAGAGGACAGGTTTTCCTACTCCTATCCCGTAACATTAGTTAGCCTTTGCTTCATACCTAAAGCAGTCACAGGATGTTGTATTCTTGACAGGCTGCCCTCAGGGCTTTGGCTGAACAAAACTCCCTTCCTTCGGTTCTCCGCGGTGCGACTAAGAGACAGAATTTTTTTTTTTTTAAGTAATAAACATCACCTGAAAACCAGAAGAGAAATAAGCAAGGGAACCCACATATGCAGGGATCATGGAAAGCTCCAGATCTACTGGGTCGGAGGCAGGAGAATGTAGCAGCAAGTTGAGTGCAGAAATTGGGCTCAAAGTCCAGCCCTAGGACCTGACAGCAAGTCAGGCAACTTGGGAAAGTCTACTCATAGGGGACAGCTCAAAGCCATAAGCTGGGCTAATACCAGAAAGGCTAATATGAGGAATAACTCAGCAGATATTACAGACATTTGGCGCTGGGCCTGACCCAAGATAGGGGTGCATTTACCGGAATAACTGCCCCGCTGACATGAATTGCCGGAGGGGGTGATTTGAGTGTTCCACATCCTAAGGAGACAATCTTCCAATTCCAAAGAATGGTAGAAGTTCTCGGGAACTTCCCTTTGATTCATCTTTAGCTCCCAGCCTACTTCCCACTCTCTATAATCCAAGCAGTTGATCCTTATAATGAAAGACTTGGAAGATCTGAAAGTCTTTTTAGAATCTGGAGCACAGACCAGGGGTACACAATCCTGCCCCCACCCCACCGATTTCTGGTTTCTAAGTACCATCCTTCCCATGATAGGCTGGAATTGGTGTCGAAAATACCAATATGTATGCTTCAAAACTTCCCCACAAATAGGTACATAGACAGATAGACAGAGAGACAGATGCTGGATAGCTAGCTGCCTTTGTCGTCCTGTAACTATAAAATCTAAGACCCCGAAGACAGCAGTCAAATTTACAAGCCAGAAAACTTCTTGAAACTTTCAGGCTTGAGTCTCTTCATCAAGTCCAGGGCCAGAAGCAGTCAGGTTTCTCCTCTGCTTGGAGCAAAAGAAGGAAAAACGGAAAGAGAAGGAAAAGAAAACTGGAAGAAAAGGAGAAGGAAGGAGGGGGAAGGAAAGTCAGCCAACCAGAAAGTCTCTCTAGGAACTGGGTTCGAAAGGAGCCCAAAACAAAACCAGAATGAGAGCCGGCAGATCCGTATGACGCCAAGCGTGGGGTGGGAATTGAGTGCACAGCGTGTATGAGAGAACATTTCAGAGAAGGAGATGTCCTAAAATGTGATTGTGCTGATGGCTGCATTTACTGAAATAGGTGAATTCTTTGTATGCAAATGTAGACCTCAGTGAAGCTTCTTTAAACACAATCTGGCAGAGAAGCTTGGGCTTGAGCCAACAAGGCACCAGCTGGATGGGACTTTTGCCATCACCTGGGTGAGAGGTGGGTTTGCAGGCCTTTCCTGGCCGGAGGGGCAGGAAGACGCATGCGCCTCAGGGGAGCTGCTGATGCTCCAAAGCATCAGTCTCTCTGGGCAGCTCCCTGAGTTAGATACGGTGGCAGGACACCTGGTTTGGGGACTCGGATCCCAGGAAGCTTCTCTGGGGGCGGGCAGGAAGGGGGTGCCTACAGTTCCAGCTGTAAAAGCAGCCGTCCCTGAGGGAGGAGAGCAGGGGGAGGGTCTTCAGTGCTGGCCCTCACCTGGGCAGGAGCACAGGTGACACTGGAGCCTGTGGAAAATTCTAGCATGGGATAGATGAGCCTGGCAGGCATTCCCTACAGGAAGGTCTTGCTTTTGCCGATGCAGGTGCCAGACAGTGCATGAAGGGGCCTGAGGGCGCACCTTGGTTCCGCCTGTCAATGAAGGAGAGCCCAGGTGCCAGCGTGGCCGGCTGTCCCCCACGGCCAGGGACAGAGCGGGGTGATGCCAGGCAGGCCGCTGGTAAGTGGTGCAACAGGGGAAGTCGGGGTGTGCCCGAAAGAGCTGGTCACATTCCAGTAGATGCCCCCCCCCACCGCACCCCTTCCCCAAAGCTTTGGGTGCTCAAATTTCACCTCCCTTCAAAACAGAACTATGGCTAGTGTGTGGGAAAGGTGGGTACTTCACCTGAACTCAGGTAGCAAAATTTACATAAATTAGAAGTAAGTGGAGATAATCCTGGAAGGGTGGGGAGGGAGGGGGTCTAAATCATGAGCAGACATGAAAGTGTCCCTCCCAGGTTCCAACCCCTGCCATGCCACGTCAGAATCACCCATGTTTGTAAACAGTGTTTGAGAATACTTGATAGTGCTTCATTTTGAACAAATAGTTGTCATGAACTGTCTCCTTCTGACCCGTCTGCATTCAACCAATCTATTTTCATTGGATCACCCGTAGCAACAATATTTGGTTTGATTTTAAACCTTGACAATTACATTTGAGTTTAAATGCTGCTTTCTCAGAGAGCTCAGAGACTTTACCTGGTTTAATTTCTTCATTCATGTGATCCTCCAGCCCATCCTGTGAGATAACTACTTCTTATGGTATTCGTTTTGTAGACGGCAGAAACCAAAGCCCAGGGAAGTTAAAGTGATCCCTGACAGTCACACGGTAACGAGGGGGAGATGGGAGATTCCACCAGGAGGCAAGTCTGGTTCCGCCCAGACAGATCATTAAGCACCTTAAACACTGTGAGGTTTCACCTTGTTGTAAAACTGGTTTTGCTTAGAGAGGGACGGATCATATAGTGGTCATCTGGTCATCAGTGTTTAAAGCTTACTAATTGTAGCCTGATTAGACATCTTACGGGAGTGCATTTTGTAAACAGTAAACTGCGGAGTATTTGTCAGGAAACCAGTAACAGTTATGCATTTTCTGGTGAGTTCTGAGTTCTTTTAGCAAATGAAGTTGTAGAGGCATGTGGGTGACTCAGTCAGTTAAGCACCCAACTCTTGGTATCAGCTCAGGTCGTGATCTCGAGGTCATGAGATCGAGCCCTGTATGGGGCCCTGTGCTGACGGTGCAGAGCCTGCTTGGGATTCTCTCTCTCCCTCTTTCTCTGCCCCTCCCTTTCTCTCTCTCTCAAATAAATAAATAAATAAATAAATAAATAAATAAATAAATAAACCTTTTTAAAAAAAGAAAAGGAAATTGTGAAGCAGAAGGAAATCCCATTAAAGTAAGAGGTAGAGTCATGAAACAAAATAGGTAAGGACTCTGCCACAGAGAAGAATTTGATATGACAAAGCAAGAAATAATTCCAAGGAACTGACTGGAAAAAAATAATCAGCTATTAGAGAAGGTATAATTACTCTGGGGCTTCACCTTCCAGGAACATGCATCCCAGCCACTCCCTTAACAATCACAGGTAAAATTTTAAACAGTATTCACAGAAAAACAAAGAAAATAAAACTTAAATTCTACCTAACCTCTGGGAAAAACACGGGCTATTAATTTCTAGAAGACAAAAATAATCACAAAGAAAAAAATGAACAAATCTGAATATATAAAAGTTAAACTGCTTTCAAGAAATAAGCAACCTAATTAAAACGGCAAACATGTCCTAATATTTTCAGTAAATAATTTCCCAAGAGTTATGAACTTTATTAAACAAAAGCTCAAGCATTAATATATAAAATGATACCAAGTCTCCAGTGGACAAATGGACAAAAGCATGAACAGCAAGTTTATAAAGGTGGAAGATATATGTTTATCAGACATGTTAGTCAACTTAAATAATAGCACAAATCAGTATGCTTACTATGGTAAGAAATGGTTTTCACACCTTAAAACTGAAAGCTTAAAAATAGATTCACAGGTATATCCACTTTACAAACAAAGACATCACTTTATTCCCCATTTCGCCTTCCCACTGATGGAGAAAAATATCCTCGCTGTCATATATTGCTACAGCATGAAAATTGGGAAAAGCCATTTAGAAAGTAATTAGGATAGACCATGGAGTAATAAAACCAGAAATTAATGCTCAGAACATATACCTATCCACAGACAAATTTAAACCTACTCCTATAACTTGGAACGAAGAGGAAATCCAAACACATCATAAACCATGAGGAACAAATGACCAGCGGGCACCGTACACATCAGAACCTGGGAGATGTGACCAAGGCGCTATCAGAAGTAAAGTCATCCTTGGACACGTTCATGAGAAGAAAGGAAGGGCCAAAAGGGAGGGGTTAAAGCATGATCCATTATTTTTTAACTTCCTATAAAGCTAAAAGAGGAAGGTTTCTTCCATTTTTCAGGTGAGATATGAAAGACACGCAGAAGTCAGCTAAGTAGAAAGGAAAGAAGCACCATCCAAGCGGTGGGCTGGAGAAGATGAAGGGGAATGGACCAGATCTCGGCCACACAGTCTCTGTTGGGTTACAGTCTTTCTCTGTTCAACCAACTGGGTAAGCAGAGAAAAGTTCATGGAAGGAGGATTCATATCACCAATAATATTTTTAGTTTGCTACTTGTGCATACTCCCCTTCCCTAACGTCTCCCACAAAGGTGGAAAATGTGTTGAAAAGCATCAGGGAAGTTGCACCACTGTGTCCAGGAGGCAAGAGAACGTGGTGACTCAGATGGGGGTGCTCTGGGGGAGACAAGGGTAGGGATCGAAGAGCCATGTTAGCAGGTAAGTCACACAGGGTGTGGTGACAGGTTCCGGGACAGGGGACCAGAACCATGGCCTGACCATTATGACTTCCAGGTGCTGTCATTTACTACACTGAGACATCCTACAAGAGGGAAGTAGCTCTTGCTAAATTCCCAAACACCTGTTCCTTTTAGCAGACTCTTCTAGATTTCACAGAATATTGTATCGAATGGATGGTTTTAATAGTTTTGGGAAATCTCTGCAAATATTTTAAGGACTATTTTCATTGTGTCTTCAAGGAACTTCTAGGAACATTCTTTTTGCCAAAACCTAAGATTGATGAGTGATTTGGTCTGTTTATAAATATTTTTATTATTCAAAAACTTATATGTAATCAGTAAGTCTATTTTAACATGGGAATCTTTTATATTGATTACTGTAATTCTATGTTATGATACTTTCTGTTTTTTTAAGTTTATTTATTTTAAGAGAGAGAGCAGGGGAGGGGACAAGAGAGAGAGGGAGAGAGTAGAGGGAGAGAGAGAGGGAGAGAAAGAATCCCAAGCAGGCTCTGCACTGCCAGCACTGTCAGCATAGAGCCATTGAGGGGCTCAATCCCACTAACCGTTAGATCATGACCTGAGCCGAAATCTAGAATCAGACGCTTAATCAGCAAGCCACCCAGGTGCCCCAGGATTCTTTGATTCCTGAAAGAGCATTATGAACATTAAATTCTGTCTGGCAACTAGTTTCTGAATTTTAACATATAATATGGTTGCTATGCTGCCTTCTTCATATTAAATTTCCCAATTTTGCATTTTTATGAATTTTACTTAAACTTACTTTTAAATGTTTCTTTTTAAAATTTTTTTTAAATGTTTATTTTTGAGAGAGACAGAGACAGAGTGCAAGGAGAGGAGGGGCAGAGAGAGAAGGAGACACAGAACTGGAAGCAGGCTTCAAGCTCTGAGCTGTCAGCACAGAGCCTGATGCAGGGCTTGAACCCATGAACCATGAGATCATGACCTGAGCCAAATCAGACACTCAACCAAATGAGCCACCCAGGCGCCCTGACTTAAACTTACCTTTAAACTATTGCAAATGCTTATGTATGATTAATGTATTTAAAATCAGTTTACTAACCACACGGTCCATTATAGTCACTCCTTCTAGGCCTGCTCACTGCCTTCCTGTCCCTTTGAACAGTTTCCCCTCCATGTAGAGTTTATTCTGTAATCAGCTACCAAACCTTCCTACCCCAACATCCTTGTCAGAACCAAATGTAAGCCTTTCATCCACCACTGAATTGTTTAAACACTTCTGATTTCCCGGCATGCTTTCATATATGATTTTCTATTTTTTCCCAGATAGAAGAACTCTTAGTACTTAACACTTTGAGGTTGGCCCAATACATAAAGCTGATTTCAGACTGCTGCTCCAGACTGTGAGAGAATAAATATCTGTACTTTTAAACCTCCTAAGTTTGTGGTAATTCATCATAGGAGCCCTGGCGGTATAGATGGTAAATGTGCCTCAGATTTGGGTTAGTTCTCTCCAGGTTGTTTACGAAAGCCTACTTCTAACCACTATTAATAAATCCTAATGCCATTGGATTTGAATGCAATAGGAAAATATTATTTCAAATTCTTCATGGTCCCTTTAGGATTCTTCAGAGACAAATTGGACTTTTGATGGCTAAAATATTGTGGTAAAAGCTCAAATTGTCCTAAATCCATAAGGGCATCTATATATCAGAGTTCTTGCTTTAAATCCACTTAATACACACATTACCTTTCCTGCACAGTGCCGTTGTTAGGAACAGAGATGCAGATCATTAAAAAGCTAGCTTTGTCCAGTACCGGCCCCAAGAATTCAGAAGAAAGAAAAAAGTACTACAGCTAGTAATGGCAAATAAACAAACAAAAAAACACCTGCATAGTTCCTTTAGTTGCCTGGCTAAAATGTATCTATCTGTGAATACTTTTATCAAACTTCTGATTTCTCTGTTTTCTATGAAAATCTCTTTGTTCTTGTCTGTCTTTAAGATACAGCTATGAAGAAAAAACTAAAATCTGCCAAACTAAAATCTGCAGAAGTCTTACTACTCTACAAACAGCCCATCCAATCGATTGACTATAGATTTTATGGAGTGAAACAAAACATCTTAGTAGACTTGGTAAGGGGGTCACTTTAGTAAACACTCCCTTGGCGAGCACTCGCGAAGTCCCCAAGGCAGACTGGGTGGGTGGAGGGGAGCTGGGTGTTCCTAATTCCATGGGGTTCATTGTAGGTGTGTCTGAAATACCTCAGTGGAGATGCAGGGAGGCAGCTGACTGTGGGATTCCAGGAGAGAAAAGATCTAAACTTGAGAGAGAAGTGAATGCGTCCTCTGCTACCGACAGAGTGCAGAAGCCATGAGCAGCAATGGGATCCCTCAGCAGAGAGCCTGGCACAAGCAGTGAGCCTCGGTTGGACTTTAAGAGAATGAATCTACATGGAGACCAGAAGGATCAGATGTGGTAAGAAAACGAGGCACGAAAAGAGTGAGTCGTGAAAGCCAAGGGCAGGAGGTACATGTCCGCATGAGACAACAATCAACTGAGGTTAAGGAAGAGGAACATTCAAAATGGCTGTTTAGAGTTAATAATGAAAAGGTCATTGCTGACTTTAATGGGCGAGGTGCTGTTTTCTTGGGAGCCCCACTGGGAGTGCTGGAGAGAAAGTGGGAGGTAATAATAAATTGAGATAATAAATATAAACAAGTGTTTGTGGGGGAGCACAGAGGCTATAGTTTGGAATGGGCTGTGGGGCCCCTTATAAGAGCAAAAGACACCGGAGCATATTTAAGTGCTGAGGTAAAAGATCGACTTCAGAGAGAACTTAGAAACACAATAAAGAGAAAGAAATACAAGGAATATCGGTATTTTTATTAATCTTGAGGAGGCAGGAGGTGATGGCGACCACATATCAGAGAAGGCACACCACATCCTTGTAACTAAAAGGAGCCAGAATAATTTGGGAAATTTCTGCCTTCAGCCCGGGTGGGGTAACAGGTAAGGTTCTGAAACCATATACTAAAACTGGTGGATTACACAGAACTCACCTCAACTCATGGTATAGAGACACAGTGCTATCTTGTGTTTAAAAGACTGAACACTTTGGTAGAGCCTTTTATAGAGCATTGGTTCATTTTCAAAGAGATGGACATCAAATGCTTTATATTAACAGAAAGATATGCATACTACTTTTTTCACACTCCGTGTGAGCATTCTGCCATGTTGTGAAATATTCTTTTAATCCAGTCAGTTATTTGTGAAAAACTATCACTCGATGCCCACAGATGGGCAGTGGAGCTCATCTGGACAGGAGGGAAGAGTTCCTCTGTCTGGAGTCCTTTAATGGTTGAAAGGGATATTCTCAGTGAGCTGGGTACACCTGGTCTTTGTAGCTTAACAGTGTGCCAGTCCCCGGAGCAAAGGTGGGCTGCCCCCGCCATCCATCTGGATGCCTCCCGTTGTTCTCCTCGCCCTGGTCATATCACATTAACCCCATCGCTCAGTGTAGCTCTGTACTGCTGGGCATATCCATCCTCCTGCCTGGAGCCACCTGGGATCCTGCAAGATGGATGGATTTGGAGAGTGACCTTGAAGTAAAATGTTTGCAAATCACTAACATGCCACATCCCACAATGCCTCAAAATTATGCGCAACAGCCCACAGTGCCTCAAAAATAAGACAGTATATCCCGCATGCTGAAGGAGACTTCACAATGCTAAGTCACTCCTGACTTGATTCTGAAGAGCTCTCCAAAGCCCTGATGCAAAGGTGACTCAAGTACTTGCTAACATCTTTAGAAGACCCACAGTAACCATTCCACTGAGGGCAGCCATATTGTGTTGACACATCTTGACACATCTTAGGATGCTACCTGCTGGAGAGAGTGTCTTCTCACTCTTCTCCCAGTGGTCCCCTCACTCTGGAGCCCACTGTCCCTGCCCCAGGACTTTGGTGCCTCAGTTTACTTCAGGTTTGCATCAGAACCCCTCACAATTTACATTCTCCCTTCTTATGCTGTCTGCATTATTTGAAATGGAGTCTGATATGTGGATATTTTCATTTTTTAATTTATTTGTATTTATATTTTGAGAGAGGTAGAGAGAGAGAGAGAGAGAGAGAGAGAGAGAACCTTTGGGTAACTCTTGCTTTTTCATGTCTGGGGTAGGAAACAGGGTCATAGATGTGTGTAAGTTGACTGGAGCTTCCATAACAAAATGCCAGACTCGGGGATTCAGACAACTAGCATTATAGCATTATTTTCTCACAGATCTGCAGGCTCATCATCTGAGATCACGGTACCAGCAAAGTTGGTGTCTGGTAAAGCCTCTCTTCCTGGCTTACAGATAGACACTTTCTTACTATTTCCTCAGCCGGACTTTTCTCTGTGTGTGGACAGAGAAAGAGCAATCTCTGCACTATGTCTTCTTCTTATGAGTTCAGGGCCCCACCTTTATGACCTCATTTAAGTTCAATTACCACCTTAAAGGCCCTTGGTGATCAGGGCTTCAAAATATGAATGGGGAGTGTGTGTGTGTGTGTGTGTGTGTGTGTGTGTGTGTGTGCGTGCGTGCACACACACGCACGTGCACAATTCAGTGTTCCAAGTCTCACTGAAAATAAGTGAAAGCAGTGGGATTGAGATCTTGGTCTGTGCAAACCCCAGGTCTCCAAGATCCTTCTAAAACACTCTCTTCTTATGATACATAGGCAAGGCTCCAAAGGCCAGAGCATGAAGATACAGAAAATAAGAAAATCTTCTGGCATTTGGGGCCTGGATCCTGGGGAGACTGCCCCTCCCAGAGCTAGCTAAATCGTAGACACAGCAAAGGACTCCTCTGAGGGCCTTTGATAGGCAAACCAAGTGGACTCCAGACACACTGGGCTTCTCACCTCTCCCTGAGGATCTTGCACTGACACTGCCTCTGCTTAGATAGTTCTTTCCCCAGATCTTCAAGTGATTTGACACTTCTAATAAGCCCCATCTCTGCTTAAATGCTGCCTCCTCAGAGAGGTCTTCCCTGATGTGTCTAGGTTACCTCCTGTTTGGTCCCCATCCCGGTCCCCATCCTTTATACGTATATGGAAACCTCACCAGGGTGGAGCTTGGAGGCCAGCAAGGGGAGCTCCCACACCCTATCATTCACCGTCAGTTGCATTGCCAAGGCAAGTGGTCTATAACATACCACCACAGTAGGGTGAGGTCTCTTCGGCCCCAACCACAGCCCAGCCAATGAGAGACTGTCACGACTCAGCCAATGAGAAGCCACTACACTTCATTCTCTCAGTTTACTCCAATGGACTTTGAGTTTACAACATCCCTCCCAACTCCTCCTTTCCTCTATAAACGCTATCCCCCTTTCTTCTGCAGACTAATCAGGGTTTGCCATTGCTAAAGTGTCCAGAGCATCCAGAGCATGCAACTCTTTGTTCTTCCCAAATAAGCCCATATTTTTGCGGGTAAAATAACCAGTGGTTTTATTTTTAAGATTAGGAATATGACTAAGACAAAATTCACATGACATAAAGTTAACTATTTTAAAGCATACAATTCAGCAACATTTGGTAAATGCACAATATTGTGCAAAAACTATCACCTCTATCAAGTTCCCAAACTTTTACTTAAAAAAAAAATACCCACTAACCTATTAGGCAGTTACTCCCCATCATCCCCTCCCCCACCCTTGGCATCTTTTCTCAGGTTTCTTTCAGTCTTGTAATTCCTGATGCTATCGGAAGCAGACACTCTTCATATCCCCCCTTGGCATTCTCTATTTGTACAAATATATTGGATTTTTGATTCATAAATTATGTATTCAGAAAGCTTAAAAAATTCTGTTCTTAATTGCAATGATTTCTAGATTTTTTTACGTTTTCTAAAAACAATTGTTCATCATTAAAGATAATTTTTAATCTCTTTTCAATTTCCTTAAAAAAGGTTTAATTACGTTTCTTATTTCATTGCTTGGACTTCTCAACACTGTTGAGGAAAAATGATGAGAATGATCATTCTTGTTTCTTACTACAAATAAAATTGCTTTAAATTTTCAACATCTATTATTAAAGTGATGGATAGGAACTACATTTTCTCAAATTATTCTCTATATCTGTTGAGATCACGTATAATTTCAAATTTGATATGGTGGGTTACATTAACACATTTTTATAATGTTGGACGATCCTGGCATTGTTGGAATACATCCTGTTTGGTCATGACGTATATGACTGTGGTCACCTGTGTCCTTAATTCAATACTGGGTTTCTTTTCCTGATCATTTATCAATGTCTGTGGACCTCGTTTCTCATGTCCAATGACTTCCTTTCCATGTTAGATTCTGGAAATTTTTCAGCCATTATCCCTTCTTGACAGTTCTCCCCTGAAAAGATCTGATGCCAATTTCAACCTCTGAAACTATCTTTCCATTCATTTAGCTGGTATTTTAAATCTCTATCTTATTGTCTCTAAATTACTTTATCAGTGCTCTCTATCAGTTCACTGCTTCCTCAGCTTTGTCTAGGAAGTCTACAGTTTATCTGCTTAGAATGTATTTTATTTCATTTTCTTAGTATACAATTATGTTTTTATATCTATGCTCTCATATTTCACTTTTCCTCTATTTTGTACCTTTTTCTTTTCTTTTTTTAATGGGAGCTATGCCTTACTGGTTCTTAAACACACTTTGTCAGACTAGAATACATTTGTGATCTGAGTGTTGATTATTTCGGCCTGACTTAACACTGGATTTTGTGTGTCTTGAAATCTTGTTTTGCAAGCTTATTTGGAACAGATTTACTTTTCAGCTTTGTTTTTCTTTTCTCCCTCCCTCCATTTCTCTATGTTCTTTTTTTCCCCTGTAGTTTGGTTTTGCAATTGTTTCCACTGGTTGTCGAAGGCACCTGGCCCAGGATGAGGCTGTAGGGTGGTGGTGTAAGGAGATCTCAAGAGGTAATATGCAGAATATCTTAGCTCTGGTCCCTGAGCCTGCTGGCTGTCTGGCTCAGTAACTGGCCCTGACACTTTTCTTCACCCTTTTCTAGGTAAGCAGCCTCTAGATGCTACAGCTCCGGTAAGCTTTGCATACAAAATTTTTTCCAGCTTTCTTGAATGAGTAGTTGGTAAACTCTTGGCCAGCACATGCTTAATTACTAAAGTAAGCAATGGTTATATTTACAATTATTGCTATTATCATTTGCCAGAAAGGGAAGGCACAAAGAGGAACCCAAAGCAAATGGTGTTGCCAATTGTTCCATTAGATTGTTTAATGTATTGATTAAATAGCATTCTGAGTTAGGTATTATTGCCATACCCTAAATGGGTTACCCCAGGGGCCAAAAGATTAAGGTTCTTTTACAAGTATTCATGGACAACAGAGGGAAAGGACTAGGGAAAGGATTTGGAGACAGGTATTCCTGATTCTCAGGATGGACCTGAAATGTGTTCGTTGTGTCTGACTTTTTTTTGTCTTTACTATTGTCCCTTTGAGTCAGCTGTCATTCTTAGCTCTATCAGTTGGAGGTCTAGGCAATCCAGGATCATTTTGGCTATAGCTGATTTGCTTATGGTAACTGTTAGACACTGGTGTTCCCCATATCTTTTGCATGGAATGGACCCAGCCATATAATATATATTTGCAATTTCTTAGCTTCCCATCCCCTTCAGCAAATCCACCGCTGCTCAGATATCCATGGTGTCAAATCTGAACCAACCTCAAACAGCCTTCTTGCCATGCAGGAGGGACAAAGGACACCTAAGACCGAGGCCGGGAGAAGGGAGTCACCAGTCATAGTCAGGGGGTCAGGAATAGAGACCCTCTGCCCTGTCTCTTCCCTTCTCACTCTGCATGATGTTTCTGATGGCAGGTTTGTGATTCCTTCTGGTGGATCACATTACTGTTAGGAAATCCTGAAGCAAGACTGCAAGTGAAGCCCTGAGTTAAGCAAGGCGCTGCGGACAAACGCTGTTAGGCATCACCCAGGGCTGGCCTGCGCCATGTGATGTTACTCAGGTAAAGTCCCAAGGCACTGAGAGGACCAACACCCATCCTTCTCAACAGGTGCTGGGGCAGAGAGTGGCCTCTGTGTCATTGCCAGTGAGTCAGTGCCTTCCAGGAGAGAAAACAAACTCACTGCCCCTGCACCTTCCCTCCTTTCCCATGATAAAGCTCCTTGATTTACTCCTTGACAACAGTCTGACTTTCTTATTTTAGAGAGGAAACTCACAAACCACTGGGTCGGAGCTACTCCATGATGCTCTTTGTGGCCCTGAGCTTTCTGTCCCCTCCCCTTGGACAGGCTTCCTCCTCCTTCCACTCTTGGTTCTGGACCGTGGTTTCCCTGGGGCTTTCTGGAATACATCATGGCACAGAAACTGAATTAAAGAGGTTTTTGTCATGTCTTTCAATCCAACACCTGGGTTTACAGAGCAGACAACCACCCAACTCACCAGCTCTAGAGTCAACGGCTTCACTGGGGCTCTTTGGTCAAGGGCTCCTTCCCCCCAACATCCAGATCAGCCCCCAAGAAGGTGGAGCCCAAGTGCCGTCACGGCTTCCTTTACAAACTCATCCCAAATGTGGTGGATGGCGGTCCCGCTCAACATGGTCCCCATTCTAGGATATCTGCATTAAAGAAGATCACTACAGACCTGAAAACTCTCCCTAAGTGTAAAGTTCAATCACCTGTGTAGGGAGTCAGTCAGTGGAAATATTTTGGGACAAAGGGGTTGGAGCCATCTGATACTCAGATTAATTTATAATCCTGTTAATAACCTTTGTCTGCATACACATGTGGTTGGGCCACGCATAACAAAGAAGACTCTTGGGATGAAGTGTGCTTACTCCTAATTAGTCCATAGGCTATAGCCATAAACCACACACAGGAAGGCAAGGAAGGCCAATCTAGCATGTTCTATGGATTTACTTCATCTCCCCATTTTAACTTATTTAATCATCGGAATAAATGTGAGAGGCCAGTTACTCCCGTTGGACAGCTGAGGCAACAGCTAGAGATGCTGAGGAACTTGCTGGAAACCTCAAAGTTATGAATGGTCATGATGAAGTGTGAACCCAGAGTCAAAGGTGGAAATTCTGCTCATGACAGGGCTTCCCTCAAAGAAGGGACTTTACAACTGGAGGGATCCTGGAAGCAATGTGGCTCATGAGGGTAATCTTTTCACCCCAGGGACACAAATCCCAACCCCTTCTGAAGTCTCCTTCAGGATGACTGCTCTTACCCAGATTCTGCCCTCACCAGGGAGGGCCAGTCTCACCTTTGGTGCCAACCTGCTCTCTCTCTCTCAAAGCCCATCCAATGCTCGGGCTACCAGCTCCTGTGTTGGGTTTCTGGAACTCAAGCACCACCAAAGTGACTTCTCTGAAGTCCTGCACCCACCTTATTTTGAGAGGGTCAGTTTAAGGGGGAGGGTGGCAACTTGTAGCTGGGAGGTTAGGACACCAACTATAAGGATGTACTTTAGTGACCCTTGAAACAGGACCATGGAACTAGGGACCACAGAGCTAGGGACTGCAGAGCTAGGGATGGCCAGGCAACCCCCTGCAAAGGTAGAAGTGGAGAATGCCTGTCCCAGGACCTGGCGGGTGGTGGTGGCCCCACCCAGCACATGCCCCCAAAGCTGCTGCTGCTACTTTAAGATAATGGCCTGCCCAGCAGATGGACTCTCCCTCTGATCCAGATCAGATCAGATCTCTAGCCCTGACCCACTCGTCGTCTTGGGTACTTTCAGCAGCCAGATGGGGCCCTGCCTTTCTGCACTATATCATCCTTCTTACCCCCTTCCTCACACTCTTCACTATACACGCATCCCCTCACCTTCAATCCGTACAAGATGCATCAACTTCCTGACACAAACCCAGTAAGCCAACTTATATCTGATCTGTTCCTTCCTTCTAGCTTTTTGAGATGGAAAAGCTATCCCCTGCCATCTGTGGGGAACCCCTTCCCTGGGGCCAGCTCTACCCCTCAAATCTATGCCTCTGGTACATTCATCCCACTAAATGAATCACCAGATATCCAAGTAGCACAAACCAGGATCTGACAGACCCTTCTTGAATCAACCCCACTCTCTGTACCCCCAATTCTATTGTTAAATCCAGCAAAATGAATTCCGGGCCTCCCTTCTCAGACCTAGACTTCTGGGGAATGAGACATCTAGAATGGACCTCTTCTTGTGAATGGGTTATGAAGATGACATGGAACAGAGGTGAGCACAGGGCAGAGGACACATACTCCGGGGGCCCTTGCTTCCCGGATCCTCACAAGTCCAAACTGCCAACTTGATCATAGATCAAATTGTCCAGAATGGGCTACATTTTTGAGATCCTTGGAACACTCTACACACATTTCTCTCCTTCTTAAAATCCCTGAGCCATTTTTTTAACATTTATTTATTTTTGAGAGACAGAGACAGATCATGAGCAGGGGAGGGGCAGAGAGAGAGGGACACACATTATCAGAAGCAGGCTTCAGGCTCTGAGCTGTCAGCACAGAGCCTGACGTGGGGCTTGAACCCAAGAATTGTGAGATCATGACCTGGGCCAAAGTCTGACACTCAACTGACTGAGCCACTGAGGCACCTCTCCGAGTCATTTCTTAAAGTAGTATTTAAATGTGGGGTGCCACCTGATCTCCAGTCAGTTTTCAGAATTGGATAAAAGAGCCTCAGGTCTGTGCTTAACAGTTATTACAGCCAACGGCTAATAGGAGTTGAGCACTAATTGTCTGGGGCAGACTCCTAAGGGCCTCGCATACGTTAATTAACTTAATCTTCACATCAGATCTACAAAATGGGCATGATCAAAATGGTATTCTCATCTGATACATGGAGAAACTGATGGTCATGGAAGTTGAACAAGTTGCTCAAGATCAGAGAGAGAGTTAGTAAGTAGAACTTTTTAGACAAGAAAACTGAATTTGGAGAGGCTGAGTGATTTGTCCAAATGCAAATGGTAAAGGGCTGGCTAAGCCGAGGTTCAACCCTTACCTGCGTGGGATCACATGTCCATTCTCTTTGGGAAGTTAACAATATTCAGCATGGCCTGGGGTCAGCTTCCGATATATTACGTGCATCTGAGATGGGACTGGCTCGCTTTTACCTAATTCCTCAAGAAGGAAAGCAGGGTTCAGGCAGAGGAAGTATATATAATGTGTGAAAAGGAAGACCTTTTCACAGGAGGAGCAGGAACGGGGCCATGACAGGGACAAAAAGCCAAGAATCAGGAATCAAAAGGGCTCTCTAAAGAAGGCATAAGAACAAAGATCTCTGGGACAATTTTGAAGAGCGTCACCAGGGTGATGGCTGTTGTAGGGGATAAAAGAACAGTAATGTTATCAGACTGGTTGGCAGGCAGAGCATTAAGGTGGGGTTTCACCTCCAAGGAAGGTTTGGAAATGATAAGGCAAATAAAACCAGTAGCTTTATCTTCAGACATTATAAACTTTTCAAAAAAATTTTAAAGTACTTATTTTTGAGAGAGAGAGAGCAAGCACACCAGCGGTGGAGGAGCTAAGAGAGAGAGAGAGAAAGAGAGAGAGACAATATCCAAAGCAGGCTCCAGGCTCTTAGCTGTCAACACAAACCAAACATGGGGATCAGACTCAGAGATTGCGAGATTATGATCTGAGCCAAAGTCAGATGCTTAACTGACTGAGCCACCCAGGAGACCCCTTTTTTAAAAAAAATTTATCTTCAGACATTATAAAGCAAAACCCACTTTCTGAGCAATTTCACTAATTTCCTGAGCCTCACCATTGAGTTCGCTGCCATCTTTCTTTCCTGAAAGCAGATACTGCCATTTTGGCCACGGTGAGGAACAACAGAAACCCTCTTGCCTCAGTGAGACAACAGTTTTTTGTTCTATTTCCACGGACCGTTGCAGACCACCAAGGATGGAACGCACCGCGTGACAGTGGGTAGGATGAACAAGAGGAAATTGAGGGGTTTTAGTGAGATGGGAACGTGGCCGGAGATGTGCCAGGCTGGTGCAGAGGCCTCATATAACTCAGCACAGATGCTCTAGGGTTGGGCTGGTAATCATGACCAATTTGGAGCTCACACTGTGAGGTGAGAAAGGGAGTTTTTCTTTCTTACAAATCAGATGTAAAATGAAAACAAAACTCATCCTTCCCCTTGTAAGAGATAGAAGGAGAGAACAGCAGGGGTAAATTTGTGCATGAATAGAAGCGATTCTGATGCCTGGGTGAGAAAAAAATACATAAACCTATGGTTAAAGCCCTCTGATGCTATACACGATTTTTCCAAGGTTTTCCAGTGTGGCTTGCAGCATCTGGAGAAGGAAGAAAGGCATGTGTCTTGATTATAACCTAAAGAATATGGCCTCCACTGACTTCCAGACTTCCTATCCAGGGTGCTGGCTTCCCTGTCCCTCACTCTCTGAACTACAGCCCCATATGGACCCCGAGAGGTGGGGGTTCCCCAGGGAGTCTGTGCATTGGCATCAAAACACCAGAAAATTTAAAAGTTGTATTCAAAATTCTGTGTTGGCATCAATACATACATTTTTATGGAGGGGAAGAGTTTCAAAGATTTCATAAATCTCTTAAAGAAGCCCGTGTTCCGAAATAGTGCAGAAGCTGTTATCCTTAGTAATCAGGCACTAGTGATCTTTATGGTGTTCTCACTCTGCCCCAGCCTGGGTCCTCGTCACGTGCCTCAGGTACCTTTGGAACAGACTTTCCTAGTTCAGTGATCCAACAATGAGCCTGCAGCTCAAAGCACCATGGACCAGCAGTGTGAGAATAGCCTGTGGACTCACAAAACTGATACCTCACTCCCAGACTTGCTGAGCATGCAGGGCTGGATTCTGACTGCAATCTCTTTGTCTCACTGCCTCGTATCTTCTGCCCTCAAACAGAAGCCTCAGGTGAGTAGCTCTGTGGAGTTTGGGGAATCTTTTCTGGTATCTGACACCAAGGCAAATCTCTGCGGAGTTTACCTCCTGGCCCTTGGGTTTAACCATGTGATGAACTTTGAGTAGATGTGATATAAGCAGAGGCCTGAAAAGTGCTTGAACAACTGGGTTTGGCCGTTTCATGGTCATGGTAATTGCCATGAGGACATGTTGGAAGGGGCCTTCTGGAGGATAAGTGAGAGAAGGGCAGGTTGATTGAGTCAGGCCACTTGGCTCAGTCAAGGACAGCCAAGCTCAGAACATAGCTAGCTGACTCTGCACAGGCACATGAACCCGACCAAAACCAACACCATCTTCCACCCAAACCCAACTGACCCAAACACATGAACAAAAAGCGTGGGTTGTTGTACATCCTGAGGATCTGAGGCTGTTACATAGCATTTCTAAAACAATAGATAATTTACACAGAGGAGGTCTAAACTGGCCAACTGGAGTCTACAGAGAGGTATCAAAGTGACTGCCAAAGAGTTACATCAAAATGGCCCAAGTCCTGTGTAAAGTGTCATATTAACAAAAGCCCCCAGTGAGGCTCCTCAATGGAGTCCAGATCTCCACGTGCATAGGAGAGCTTGTCCTTGGGGGATCCAGGCCCCGCCTTGGTCAACGGCTGCCAACAGATTCTGAGCACTACCCAAGTGCAAAGCACCACTTTCATGCACATTTGCCAATTTCTCTCATGACAATTACATGAATTTAGTATTTATGTGTATTTTTCATCCATAACAGATAACATCACATGGGAACTGAATTTCAAAGGATCTGTCATGAAAAGTCAATTCCTTTCCCATGTTTCTATCTTTTAGGATAACTGATACTACTGGTTTCCATGTTATCAGTCCGGGGAGGGGCCAGGAAGCAATTCACTTCCCTACGCACTGTGCCCTGTGTGTATGTAAAATTACAGAAACCGGTATGTCCGTCTCCACAGATTCAAAACCCCGGCAAGACTGGTTATGTGACTTTCCCACACATTGTGCAAGGATTTGATGTCTCAGCTCCCTGCCTGCCAGACCCCACGGCTGACACACAGCCTGTGGGGGACACGGTTGCCTGCACGCTTCTTTCCTTCTTTCCTTTTGTCACAGGCAGAGTGCCACCTGACATTTAAATAAATAAAAAGCCACACTACCCAGAGTTCAAAGCCAGGTGTGGTGCCTCCATGAATAAAGGCCCGCTGTGCCATCCATGAAACTCCCAAAGAATCCCCTTCCCTGTTGCAGCAAAAGTGTCCTCCCACTTGGCAGGCTAAGGACTAGACGTCTACATCCCAGAGAACCTTGTTTCTTTTCCGTATTTGTACACGTGGATATGGTCACATATCCATTACCCTCACTCATGTACATACAGCTGCCCCAACTGCTTGTTCCATGATTTGAAAGAAAAAAAAAAAAAAGGCCAGGGGCACCTGGGTGGCTTAGTCAGTTAAGCATCCAACTTCGGCTCAGGTCATGATCTCACAGTTGGCAAGTTTGAGCCCCGCGTTGGGCTCTGTGCTGACAACTTGGAGCCTGGAGCCTGCTTCAGATTCTGTATGTCCCTCTCTCTCTACCCCTCCTCTGCTCATGCTCTGCCTCTCTCTCTCTCTCTCTCAAAAATAAATAAACATTAAAAAAATGTTTAAAGGCCATAATACATTTAACAGAACCAGGATGCTATGATGTAGAACAAAGCACCGGCTTTGTACTTGGGTATCAAAGATCTTCCATCCTGGCTCTCTCCATTACCGGCCACGGGCTTGAGATCCAGAGGTTCACCTTGTGTGGGCCTAAGTTTCTTCATCAGTAAACTGGAAAGCATGATATCTACTCAACAAATGTATTGCATGCTTCCTGTAGGTCAAGCAAGGTGCCCGTCACCAAGGATGTAAAAGCTATAAATACAGACACCAGCCCTTCCCCACCAAAATGGACTGACCAGCAAGGAAGACGGAATTTCATAACTCAAGTCACCACAAAGCAAGGGGGCTACTCTGGGGGGTGGGGCAGTGCAACGTGCCGCACAGGGGGATCTCCCAACTCAGCCTCAGGAGTCCCGGTCAGCCTCCCTGGAGAAAGGAGGGTGGCTTGCTCATTCAACAACCACTTAGCGACTGAACAGCAGTGGAAAGTATAGGCTCACTGGACAGTTCCTGGACAGGGTGACTTTTCAGTTGACTGAGTAACAGCTCCTTCGCAGCCCTGTCCCTCTCTGCTACCTGGGAAAAAAGCCAGGTTCTGCCACTGAGAATCCTGTGAGTAAATCTCTAAAAACCATACTTCTCCATTGAGTCTATATTGGAGGGAGGGGACCTGGTACTTACCTCCTCTCTTCTTTTTCCCACTGCCCTCAAGAGGATACGAAATCATAATTTAAATTTCTATGCTGAAAAATGAGAATAATGAACCTCAGGGTGCCTGGGTGGCTCAGTTGCTTAAGCGTCCAGCTTCAGCTCGGGTCATGATCTTGAGGTTCATGAGTTTGAGCCCCGCGTCGGGCTCTGTACTGACAGCTCAGAGCCTGGAGTCTGCTTCTGATTCTGTGCCTCCCTCCCTCTCTGCCCCTCCCCTACACATGCTCTGTTTCTTTCTGTCTCTCAAAAATGAATAAACATTAAAAAAAAAAAAAGAACCAGATCCTCAAACTGAAAATAAGCTGCCTTTGACAGAATATTTCATTCCTTCCAACAGCACATTGGCTCTGTTCATAACCACCACCACCACGGTTTTGATTCCTGGCCCTGCCCGCCTCCTGAGCTGTACAAATCGATCCCAATTTTGTGCTTAAAATGGGAACAAGAACTGAAGATTTTTTATTTAAAAATAGCTCTTTATTATATAGGTGTCCTCAGAGGTTCCCAAGCAGCTTTCAAAATAGCAAGTGAGAAATGAGGATACCAACTGTCAAAGTCTTTATATCCAGTGGACAAACCGAATTTTCCTTGGTCCTTGGGCTGGTCCCCAGCCAACTGTGACATGGAAGAGGACAATCCCTGTCATAGAAACCAGAATCCACTGACACTGTAGATAATTTGTCCATCTCTCATAAGAGAGGTCAAGCACTTAAGTCATCATGTGAAAATACTCATTTAAAAATTTTTAAATGTTTTTTATTTATTTTTGAAAAAGAGAGAGAGAAATGGCTTGAGCAGGGAAAGGTCAGAGAGAGAGAGAGAGGGAGAGGGAGACAGAATCTGAAGATAGGCTCCAGGCTCTGAGCTAGCCTTCAGTACAGAGCCTGACACGGGGCTCAAACCCATGAACCGTGAGATCATGACCTGAGCCAAAGCCAGATGCCTAACTGACTGAGCCACCCAGGTGCCCTGAAAATATTCATTTTAAAAATAGTCCCCTCTTATTATGAGTGCCATTAGAAAATCCCCAAAGGAACCTGGTATAGCCAAAGAATGATATTTTCCTTTTTTCATAGGAACAGCTAGGACTCACAGACTGGACCCACTGTGCCTGTTAGATGGGTACAGCCCCCGTGCCCCTTGCAAAAAGGGGAGAGCTCAGGTCACCTCCAAATGCTCTAAAACTGTCAGTCTTCCCATCCCGACAACCAGGCACTTGGTTTCTACTTGTTTCTATTTTTAGACATGTGTGTCCTATGGGTATTTTAGAAACCTAGATCATACACATGACACAGGAGGGCTCTGAGTGGAAATCAGCACAGACCACGGTTTCTGTCCCACGAAAGGAATAAAGGAGACAAAACCATGCTGTTTGCTGAAATGTATACGTGCTGACATCTGTGGAAGCTTGACCTTCAGCTTGGGGTTTAACTGTCCCCTATTCACCCCCTAGTCTCTGAGGAAGCACTGCGTCTGCACTTCAGGGCAGCTGGAATGACTGAGAAGTTCAAGTTTGGGCAGAAAGCCATCAGCCAGGGTGGGTGTGGGTGAGGTAGGGAGTGCAGTGTGGGTAGTTTTCCTCTCTGTTGAACATTTTGACTGGTTTGTGCCTCTCAAAGTTCTGAAATTTCTATCTCATTCTAATTAAAAGAATCTGAGTGTGATTTAGCCTCCAAGAGAGTTGACATTCTTTTTTTTTTTAATTTTTTAAATATTTATTTTTGAGAGAGAGAGAGAGAGAGACAGAGCATGAACAGGGGAGGAGCAGAGAGAGAGAGAGGGGGTGGGGAAACACAGGATCCGAAGCAGATTCCAGGCTCCAAGCTGTCAGTACAGACTCCAATGTGGGGTTCGAACTCCTGAACTGTGAGATCATGACCTGAGCAGAAGTCAGACGCTTAACTGGCTGAGCCACTCAGGTGCCCTGAGGTGACATTATTAATTTGGTGAAAACTTAAAACAACTCTTGCTTTTTTTTTCCGTGGGGGATGGGTAGAGGGAGAATTAATGTATCTTTTCCTTGGGGGAAATTCCAGACGTAGAAAGATATTCCATAACTCCAGCTCCTCTGCTGTTTGGTCTTAAGGGAAATTCCATTCGTCACCTTTTTTTAAATAGAACTACTTTATTCTTTTTTTTAAAAAATGTTTACTTATTTTGAGAGAGAGAGAGAGAGAGAGAGAGAGAGAGCATGTGTGTACAACCATGGGGGAGGAACAGAGAGAGAGAGAGAGAGAGAGAGAGAGAGAGAGAGAGAGAGAGAAAATCCCAGGCAGGCTCTGTGCTCAGTGTAGAGCCCAACAAGAGGCTCAATCCCATGAACCCTGAGATCATGACTGGAGCTGAGATCAAGAGTCAGACCCTTAACCCAACCGAGCCACCCAGTGCCCCATCGTTTGTCACCTTCTTCCTTGACAGAGCCAAGCAGTCTGTTACTATGGGCATAATGCAACTTTTAACAATGAAATAAACTGTCAGCCTCAAACCCAAAACAATATAAGCAGTTAAAAATCTGAAGAAATTTTCTGCCAGTTGAGAGAACTTGGGGCCCATCCCTTCTAGAGAAGGCTGTGTTTAAATGTCTAGCTTTGAAGCTGAAGTCTGTCATTTCTGTTAAAATGTAAGGGTGGTATGTGGCGGGGAGGAAGGAGCTCCAAATATATCATCTTTGGAAAGACCACCTTGCTTGCTCATTTCCCTGCCATTTGGGAAAGCTATTATGGGCTCTTTCGTGAGACATTTAAAACCTCTTCGATAATGTTTCTGAAATTCCCCAAATTTGCCCCAATTAAATTGTCAGAGGGAGAGATGTACCTGACAAATGTCTTCTTGTGGGCGATTCTTTGACAACCCAGCATTTGGCATCTCCATGTGCCCATGGACTTGGAGAGCGGAAGTGAGGGTAGGTGGGAGATCCTCAGCCTTGATGGAAGATTCCACAGTCAGAAGAGGAGCATTATCAGCTAAATGTGCATGCTTTGTCTCATCTCGTAAGAGGCCTGTGAACATCCAGTTGGTTCTCCGAGGCTCCCCGTGGAAGGTTTTGTGGTAAGGCAAGGATGCCAAGCCCCAAATCCATGTGTGACCAGTGGAAGGAAACTGAAGATAAAAAGAAGCATTTCCTCCTGAAGCTATCATGAGCATTGAGGGGGATTGTTTGCATCAGGCCCTCAAGAGGCCACGGCTCCACATTTCTGTGCACTGGACAGACACTGCATTCCGGGATTTTGTTTCCCTTGCTTTCAGTTCTTCTGGTGGCCAAACTGTGAAGCAGGTGGCAGTGTGCCCCATGGGGCTAAGTTTCTGACTATGGACTCAAGTCTCTGCAAATTCTAGGCTCACTGAAGGTCATAGGAGGCCTTGTTTCAAACTCCAACACAGCCATATCATTAATAAATGTAATTTATTATGTTCTTAATTTATTGATTTATGTGTAACTATTATTTATATTTAATATAGGTACATATAATTGTTATAATGCTCAATTTATTGTTAGTCTATTAATAATGGCATTATTAATTATGAGTTTATTACATGAATAAATGTAATTCTTTCTGTTTTGATCAGATTCCTTCAATCAGTCTGCAACTGATTAAGACTTATGGAGGGAGACTGAATTATTGAATGTCACCAAACCTACAACTTCTATACAGGGGGTAGGGGACAGGTAAGCCACCTGGCCAGCCCACAGGGACCCACGGGGAGCCTCAGAGTCCCCTTCATGTCACCATTCCATAATTCAGTAAGTCATTATTTCCTCGCTCTTCCTTAAAAAAGTAACTCTGGGGTGCCTGGGTGGCTCAGTCGGTTAAGCATCCGACTTCAGCTCAGGTCATACTCTCGCAGTTTGCGGGTTCAATCCCCATGCTGACAGCTCAGAGCCTGGAGCCTGTTTCAGATTCTGTGTCTCCGTCTCTCTCTGCCCCTCCCTTGTTTGCACTCTGTCTTTTTCTTTCTTAAAATTAAATAAACATTTAAAAAATTTTTAAGTAACCCTTTCCAGTTTTACTACAACAAAAAACAATTTCTTTTGAACATTTACTTTGCCACAACATGAGATTAGACATTTATTTGCTACCATCGTGACACTACTGCAATAAATACAAAGACTCCAATATGGCCCCTGTCACCAGGAAGCATGCCACCAGTGAAGGAGACAAGGGTATAAACGATTAACACCATGGGGTCTGCATTCACAGTTATGAGTATCATGTGACACATCCTGCATCCCACTCTCACCAGAAATGTGGACTTGGACAAGTTAATTAACCTCATTGGAATGCCCCTTCATCACCTGATAGATTGATATACTGTTCTCGTTTCATGATACGGTGAGAGATAGTAGATGTTAATAACATCAATACCAATGCCAGGGTCCAGTGAGTGGGATTTGAGAGCTTTCTAAAGAAGGTAGATGGGGTTACCCATCCATACGCAATTTAACCAGCTTGTATGTACTTGCCTAGAACCAGACAAGAGATCCTGAGTTGAGGCTCACTGGTTTTATAAGAGGTAAGGAGTCTGACCCTTAAAAATATTTACTGAGAGCTGCCAACATGGAGGGTCCTGTAAGAAATCAAACTCGGGTCGGAAATAGGTACAAAGAAATGGCCTTGAGTGTTTTTTTAAAAAGTAGCTGCCATTTGTCATGGGGCAAAATGTCAACAGTAGACAAGGTGTGGATACACAGAACCTCTATCGTTGTGCATGATCTAACAAGAAGGCTCGGCGTTTTGACCTGCATTGACACCCAGTGAACTAAGAAAGCCTCAAATGGCCAGACGGGAACTGCTGCTCCCCCGTCGCTCCCATGAGTCACCCTCCCCATCAAAGGGCCCAGACACAGCTCCTGCCTATACCTGAGCAGGAGGCTTTAGTCCCTGCCAGCCTGCCAAAAAGTATTCAAACAAGCCAATCACATCCTCCCACAGGACCTAGGGGACACCTCACCCTCTTGAGACTACAAAGCCTGCCTCTCACACCCCCTGACTGTTTGCTCCCTTATCAAATGTAATCTTCGTGGTATGTGATGTGTCTTGCATGCAATATTCTCCCCCAGATGCTGCGAGTTCATGTGATTAAGCTTCCTTTGATCTCGTCTGTCCAGTGTCAGATGTCATGTCTTCAGGCCATCCCCACTTCTCCAGGATGGGAAACCTCCCTCACCAATGGACCGCATAGGACACAACTAACACAACTGTGTGACCATCTCTGATACTTTTATTTGTCTGCATTCCCTTCCTCCAAATGTATTACATTTTTCTTCAAAATCTAAATGAGTCCCTGATTTTTTAAAAATGAGACAAAGCCTTAACACAATTTTGATGCAGACAAATCAGGAAATAGAAATGAGGGCCGCAGATATGGAGACATGGCAGCCCCCTACTGCAACAAAACCTATTTGCACAGGTGAATTCGAACAAATGCGTTTGCAAATATAAAATATTTTAGTATACCACCAATAAAAGCTCCTTCTCCCACTAAAAACACTTTTAAAAGATTCTCAAATACTTGGGATTTAATACAATTTTTGAAAGAACATTTTGTCAATTATTTCACATAGCATCATGCTGAATTTGGGCTCTATCTCCATTCTTAATTGATTATGCTGGGGGGAAAATATCTACCTTTCTAGACCTGAGAGTTTTCATCCTCAAACGTAGAGTGGTGGTTGATACACTCTTTTCAGCCCAGCATTCTACTGAGGACCAGCATCTGATCTAACTGAAAAGTTCACTTGAATTTTCCAAGTACAATGTGACTCTGGTTTTTCCAAGGCAAGGTTAGAGAGACAAAGAGGGATTAGGTGTACTATTTCTGATACCTGGTCCTTCCTACAGGTATGCACTGCTTTGCAGGCAAAGCCAGATAGAGTCTAGGATATGTTAAGCCAATTAACAAAACAGAGGCTAAGAGGGAAAATAGGATTTGATAGTGAGGGAAGAAGCAATAGTGGCTCTGTCGCTGTCCATGGTCCTTATTGGTGAGGCAATAACCATCCTGTGAGGTTGACCCTGGGAGAGATACACTTTTTGTTTTATTCTCAGAATCAGTGGATGTTACCCCTTTAACATGATATGATTGAAGCAAAGTTGTAAGTATAAATAGTTTAGTTATCTTAAGTCATTTCTGATGCAGTTATAATAACAGTATGTTTTCTTTCATTTTTATTTTGAAGAAAGATCTGAGTCTCAATCCCACAGATGGTTACAAGGAACATGTTCTCTGCAGGGTTCCTCCTCAGGCCCAAAGACTCAATGGGTGCTTTCTCAATTCAAAGAAGTCATCTCAATTCACAACTCACCAAATAAATAAGACCTAGTCATCCTGGTTAATCCATGCAACTACCCCATCTGTGATCTCTGTGACTGACCACAGAATATCATCAGAAACATGTAGTTCTGGCATTTGATGGGAAGACATTCTACTCTCTGAAGTGAGGTTGTGCTGTCCCTGACAGCTCTATCTCCTTCATTTGGATGTGGGTGGCGACCACCTTCCACACACTGCTGTGCTCCACTACAGAACAACTCACAATGGGAGTAATCACAGTGGTCCCACTCTACTTCCTGTAGAAGATGATCTCTCATCAGCATAAGGAGAGGTGCATCTAGCATTTTCAGGCATTGGCCCTCCTTGCTGATGCCCCTGGAATGTTGGCCTGGCCCATCCCCAACTCAAACATTGGTAACCACTGACCCAGGGTCTGCCTGTCTCACTTGGGATCACACATTGACCTTTGGTGTTCTAGAGGAGAAGGCACACTCCTGAGAAGGAAACATCAGAGCTCCTTCCCTCTCCAGGGAAAAATTAAACAGAGAAATCATCCTAGGACCTCAGACATGTACGTCAGTTGGTTTCGATGTGAATGCCCTGACAGGCTAAGACAGAGGATGCTTAATTTGGCTCCATGGCCATGGAACAGCCTCCATTCTTCAGAGCTCTGCCCATGCCCAAATCACTGTGACTACACGTCAAACTTCTGTAGCCCACAGAGGAGCAGTGCACATGACAAAATCCATCAGAATCCAAGACAGTCACTGGAGGAAGCCTGGGGACAAACTGCTGGAAAAGATGACTGTCCCCAGGAAGACAAAGCCAACAACAATATCTAGATTTCCATCTTCTTTAAGTTTCTAGCTCAG
Source organism: Helogale parvula (assembly GCA_004023845.1). Lineage (NCBI taxonomy): Eukaryota > Metazoa > Chordata > Mammalia > Carnivora > Herpestidae > Helogale > Helogale parvula. The sequence goes on from PJEM01000231.1 coordinate 580,206, forward strand.
CTCAACAAGAACCTCTCTCCAAATGTACATGTCTGTCACTGTACAGTGGAAACCCATAGTAAAACATGATCTATTTGATAAAAATTGTGAGATAGTTTGAATTTATAAAATAAAGCATGTTATTCATTTAAATATGTTTCATAGAGCATTAATACATTCTGCTGAAAGCTATAGTCTCTATGCTGTCTCCATTGTTTTTGGTTCCAACTAGTGAAAAAATATTGGAAGCCAGAAACCCCAACCATCTCGGTTTTCTTTTCTGAGGAAACTGCTATTTGACCACATTAACCTGGATGACCTTTAGTAAATATGGGTTGAGTCAAATTAAATTGAAAGACAGCCTCTCTCCACATGTCATTTCAGAATTAAAAACACACTGTCCACGGGGTGAACTTGGGGGGGAGGAGAGAGGGGTATTTTCAGGGACTCAAGGGGGCTTGAGAAGGGTGAATCTTACCCCCTGTCAGTTCAGTGATTGAAGAGCCGGACTAATTTGATGCAAGGGGAGGAATGTGAAATAGGAAAGCTGTCATCCTAACACAGAGCACTGGATCAGTCGGAGTCTCCCTCTCCTCTCCTCTTTCACTTGATTCCATTAAAACTTGAATACAACTAAGATCTGGACATCTCCCTGTGGATACACTAGGGACACACCATTCTTAATATGTTCAAGAGTTAGCCTGACATCTGAATACCCAAATCCCTTCCCCTTGACCCACACTGGTTTGCTTTTGACTGATATTCACCACAGGCTGTTCCTATTACTCACCCATTCTGTGCCCCCCCTCCATACTCAAATCCCAATGCTGAAAAACACATCAGTGGCACCTCAGTGCCAACAAGATAGTGAGTATCATGACTTACAGACCCCTCATCACCAGGGGTCAGCCTACCTTCTCGGCCTCACTTCCATCTTGTTGCACACATCACATGTGAGGCTGGTGCCTTGCACATGTGTCTATGCTGAGTCCTTGAAGAAGATGCCTGCATGGCAATTATGTATCTGCCAAATCCTTCACAACAACAAAAGAATTACCCTGGGAAAGATGCCTGTCTTATACTTCCCAGGCAAAAAAGGCACACTACTCACAAAGTCCCATCTAGATTTCTCTGTCACTGTGCCAATTGCATGACTTGACACTTTCATTGGGCAGAGCATTTATTGCTTTTCTCTTCACCTCAGCCTACCACAAGCTCTCTGAGGACATTTTTGGTTCATTCTTGCATATTCTCTCTTCAGCTTTCAGTCTATCAAGTGTCTGTTGTTTGGATCTTACACCCCTCACTTAGAGTCAGTGAGCTCCCAATCTTGATCTCTGTCATCTGTCAATAGGGAGGTCCAGTCATAAATTCCAGTTTCCTCATCTCTGAAATGAGCTTACAAATGTCACTCAGAACACTGTAGTGAAGGGGCACCGGGGTGGCTCGGTAAGTTAAGCGTTCAACTTTAGCTCAGGTCATGATCTCACAGTTCGTTAGTTCAAGCCCTGCATTGGGCTCTCTGTTGTCACCATGCAGCCCACTTTAGACCCTCTGTCTCCCTCTCTCCCTGATCCCACCCTGCACTTGCACTCTTGCTCTCTATCTCTCAAAAATAAGGAAGCATAAAAAAGAATATTGTAGTGAAAACATATTAATAGAAAATACCTTTAATAAGGTGTCTACCATGATGTGTTATGATTGTAAATGCTTAATACTTTATTAAACATTAAACATACTTAGGAAGTGTATACTTTGAGCCAGCAAATGTAAAATATTAAAGAAATTCAGACCCAGGTCATGACCTCAGTGGGTCATGGAAGTGAGGAAGAGACAGACGATAATTAAATAATTACACACACACACACACACACACACACACACACAACTTTAAAAGAGATACTCTCTTAGAATAAAGCATAATAAAAGAGTCAATCTAGACTAGCTTAGGGTCAGAGAAGGCTTCCCCAGGGAAACTGATGGCTGAAGGATAAATAAAATTCCACTAAGCACAGCTGGAAGGAATAGAACATTCTTTTTCTTTCCAGTTCTGATTCCACTTCTTATGATGCCACAGAAACAGGCAGTAACACACACCACCCTTCATGCCCGCTTCCAGCCTAGCTCTGCTCGGCCGAACACTGTGATGTGGAAATGCTCTAACTTCACAGCCCAATACAGAAACCACTGTTCTTCATGGCTATGGAGACCTTGAAACATGACGGATGAATCAGAGAAACTGAAATTTTATTTTAACTAATTGAAATGGAGGCTTTGAAAGCCACATGAGGTTATCATCTCAGATCCTATTTCCATAGTTAACCTCCAAGTCAGTTGATTCACGATGCCTACTAACACACACTAACTTAGGTCTATTTTCAAGAAACAGTGTCAGAAAGGCATCTTGGCATCTTTTATTTAGAGTAACAGTGATATACATGAACTCAAATCTATCTTAACTAATTCATCTGTCTGGACCGAGTTGCCTTACCAGAGCATGGGATTACCCTCAAGACATCTCATCAAGAGTATCAAATATATCATTAAGTTTTCCATTAAATAAGCATTAAAATGTAGCTAGTTCTTCCCTTTGGCTCTAAATCACTATACACTGGAACTCACTGTTAATGTTCAGTGACTATTTTCTATTTGCGAGGTTCTGGAACAAGTATTGAGGATTAAAAACAAAGAAGGCGATCGCTCTGTCCTCAAAAGGCTTTAATATTATTAGTAGGAACAAAGATGAGCAAATCCAATCAGAGCTTGGAATGTGTGGTTAAGGGTACTGTCTGGGGGGCACCGCATGAAATAAGGCATGAAGGGATCAGGACATAAGGGTCAGTCCCTGGCAATTTATTTGCAGTTTAAAAAGTCTGAAATGCTGGCAGCATGGAGGGAAGAGAGAATGGGATGTCAAGACTGCGAGGGCGGAACCACTGTCAGGGTGCAGGGAAGACATGAATAAGCCTGGGCCAGGGAGGTGACAGTAGGACTTCAGGGAGAAAGACCAATCTGAGAGATGCTTCAGAAGCAGCAGCTTGATCTTAGGAGAGAAAAATAAAGGAAGAGTCTGGAGTGGCTCCAAAGTTTCTGTTTGGGTTATGGATGAATAGTATCTTGCAAAATCTCTTACGCACGAGGAGACGATGTAGGGGAGGAAGAGCATGAATGCCTGGGGAACCTTCCGACCTAAGCATTTGTTCTGCAGAAGGGGGGCAAGCATGTGTGTGTGTCTGTGTGTGCGTGTGCACACGTGCACACAGACATGCATCAGGAAAAAGAGAGACACTGACTGATTGATGTTCCCTCCAGAACAATGTTCTCGGCTCTTAACAAGGAGCAATTCTGCCCTTCAGGGCACGTCCAGGCAATGCCCAGGGTTGTTTTATCTGAACAGAGTGCTACTGGCATCTAGTAGGAAGAGGCCAAGGATGCCACAAAACATCTCACACTGTACAGCAAAGACTTGTCCAGCCCAAACATCTGGGGTGCTGAGGCTGAGTAACCCTGTTCTACAAGGCAAATCAGACAGCTGAATGAGTGCCAACCTTGGGCTAAGACATCCCCGACTTAGATCTCACATCAACCACTACATTGTTGTATGACCTTGAAAATGTGACTTCTCTTCCAAAAGCCTCAGTTTCTACATGAGGAAAAACAGAGGCAATGCCACTGTTGCAAATATTATATGAAATTATGCATACGAAATTGTTGGATTCAAAATAGGTATTTATCAAATGGCTTCTTTCTTTTCCTTATATTTAAAACCCAGGAGCGACTGGGTGGCTCATTCATTTAAGTGTTTGGTTCTTGATTTCAGCTCAGATCATGATCTCATGGTTATGAGATCGAGCCTGGCATCAGGCTTCATGCTGGACATGGAACCTACTCAGAATTTTCCATCTCTCTCTCTCTCTCTCTGTCTCTCTCTCCCTCCCTCCCTGCTCCCCTCCCCTCTCTTCTCTCCCTTATCTCCTCTCTCTCCCCTCTGCCCCTCTTCCACTCACACATGCACACACACATTCTCTCAAAAAATAAAAATAAAAATAAAGCATCATTAATTTCCATTTTCTGTGGTTGTGCATTTGTCTATAGAAACTAGTCCTGGCACAGAAGATTACGGTGAGGCTGCTGGAATTCCTCCAAAGCCTCCTGTCCTCTCTTAAACATACTGTTCCCCATCGTGGTGCCGACCACGGTGCAGTCACTACACTGTATATGGTTCATTTATCTTCAGTCGGTGATAAGCACCTTATGGCCAGGATCCTGTCAAGTTCAGCTTGTATTCCACTGCTGCCAGCTCTCTTTTCCGCGTCACACGCTGGTGACAGGAGGCTTAGCCTAGATCTTCCTGTCCTCTTTACCCATACTCTCTGGAAATTCCCATGGACTCTCATGGCTTTACGTATCATCGATTTGCAAACATCTGGGTGGTGGAAACAGTTGGCTATCTCCTGAGTACCCAACCCATCCTTTTATTTACAACAGAAGCCTGATTTTATTCAGATTGGCAATACACTCAAATTTTAATGAGTTTCTGAGCCTCCTTTGGAGATGGCCACAAGCTTCCAGAAACCCCCCATGTTCCTTCTTTCCCTCCCCCAGCCCACTTCCCATCTGGGACACAGTAAGATGATGGCTGGATCTCTGGAAAGCATCGCTGAACAGAACACCAGCTTAGTGGCTGAAACTCCTTAATAAGATTTATGGAGAAGAAAGGAGTTTGGGTCCTTGATGAACTGAACCACTAAACAAGCTCTAAGTTTCTACCCTTGAACACTTTTCAACATGGGTGAACAGTAAGCTTCCCCTTTGTTTAAACTGCTCCGTTCATCTTTGTCACTAACAGCCAATCGTGATCTGTAGTTGACACAGTCTCTTGGTTGTATAACTACAGTCTGACACACCCAGACTTACAGATTATTACATGAAAGCCCTCACTAACATTGAATACACCCCAGACACAAAATACAGACAAAATGAAGCTCTTCCTTTCTTCCTGGAGACATGCTTCTCTGCAGTCTCCCCATCTTGGCAGACTCTGCCCATCTTCTTTATCTTAGTTCTACCAGCGATGCCAGGCCACCTCACGCCTCATCCACAGTTCATCCTGTACTGCCCGGTTTCTCTTTGTTGTCTCTTGCACAATCTCATCCGAGCCATCATTCTCTTTGCTGGACTCCTGTTGACAGCCGCTCACCATTTCCACTTCTCCAGTGACCATGGAGCAGCCAGAGTGACCTCAACAAACACACACGTTTACACCATCTCCTGGCCCACAGCCCTTCAGGGCCTTTGCTCTATAGGTAGCAGCCCGAACTGATGGGAGCTCCCCAATTATACATCCATGACCTCCTCTCCAACTGCCCACCCTCCATCACGACCCAGCCACATTAGAGGCGCCGTGTCTGCTGAAAACTCTTACTCATCATGTGATGGTGTATTTCTTGTAGCCACCCACCTTCCGGGAATATTGCCCCCTTCGATCTTTGTGTGCCCAGCTCCTGCTTGTTAACCAGAACTAAGCTGAAATGTTATTTCCTCTGGGAGGCCCACTAACTTCTTATCTAAAACAGCCACCAGCTACTTCCTATCTCATTATCCCATTTAAATTTTCTGCCCAACACTCATTAATTGACACCATTTTTGTTTATTGACTTTAGCTTATTTAATATTTTTATTTCTCCCTTGAATGGAAGCCCTATCATGTCAGAGACTCTATCTCCCCTTGGCCTGTAGACCCCTAGCTTCTAGAAAGGGATTTTCACTCCGATGGCACCACACAAATGGTTTTGGGTGGAAGGCATGAGCGTAATCGCCCATCACTTCAGGCCTGCCTCTGCCTCTCTGGATCAGTAGTTAAACGGCTTGGGCTCTCAAGTTCCTTCTCCCCAACGAGATCTCAAGCTTGTAGGGCTGTGGCGGTGCTTTGTGTTCACGGGAGCCCTGAGCGCATCACATAGTTCGGAACCTCGCCTGCTCCTACAACCCGGGCTCACCACAGTCCAACCCCGAGCGCACCTGGCTCCCTCATGCTCCCCCCCCCACCCCTGTTCTCAGTGCCCGGGCTGCCCTTCTCCTTCCACTCTGCGTGGAGTCTTCCCACATGTCCTTCAAAACCCATTTCCAACATCAGCCAAACCTCCCCTCCTGCCTGCAGCAAGGCACCCACTGGCTTCCTTCGTTCAAATGGGACTGCTTCTCATAGTCCAATCTTATTCCACATCACCATAATTATGCATATTTTCCATACAGTGATTATGCAGCTTTTTCATATTCTTGTCTACTTCTCTAGCCTAACTGTAAGCTCTGTGAGAGCGGAGACCATGCCCCACTCATTTCTAGACCCCCCACCTTCTGGAACAACCTTTGTCACATGGTCTCAACACCTCCTATGGAATGTTCTCAGATGCTGATGCCCTGGTTATTTTTATAGGTTTTCATGGAAAGAGTGGGACTCCCCCCCCCAAATGTATTGTCAATGATTATTTTAAGAGTACCTTTTTCATCCAAGTCTATTTTTCTGACATATCCATATACACCCAAATTTGTTTTTTCCTCTGTCTTGAGAGGCTCCATTCCCAGGTTAAGGATGTTAAGTGAGGAAGAGAGGAAGAGTTGCTCTTTCTTTCTTTCTTTTTTGCTTGCTTGCTTTCTCTTTAGCCATAAAACTCAGAATGAATGTTATGATTCCATGAGGTACAGATGAGAAAATAAATCACATATGTTTCACAGGAACTGACTTCATCATTTCCAACAGGTGGGCATGGAAACAGACTTTGCCATCACTGGCTGAAAAGATGTCTGTCCCAAAAGAGAGCTGCACCCAACTGAGGCCACTGGGCCACATCTCAGAGCCTTTTTCTCCCATATTTGAGAACCCCCACTTCCGAGGCTAGATGACTTCAGGATTATATTGTCTGACCCTCTCAGGAACAGAGAAGGGGAGAGGACCCACTAAAGTTCATCTGAACTGAAGTTATTTAGGATGATTGACTAGCTCAGTACATCAGTGGGTTCTAAACTGGATCTCGGCCCCCTGTGTCCTCTGGTGCCCTTTCCACGCACCAAGCTACTTCCTCATCTCTACAGCTTCCCACCCCTTTCTTCTCAACAACCTCACTGAACCTCTATTAGAATGTGGTTACTCCTCCAGTGTTCCTTCTTCCATGCTAGACTGAAAGCTCTCCAAGAATAGAAATTGGCTGTATTCTTCTCTCCTTCATTCCTAGCACATTGTATGTCTCGAGAAGACATTCAAGGACTATCTGTTGGATGCATGCAGAAATAATAAGTAAGGCTTGTATTCTCTCTCTCCCTTTTTTAATAGAAGACTCAAACTTCCTAAAAACTTCCACATAGAAGAATATGTGAAAGCTCGTGCATCCCAGGGACTGTCCAAATCTCTCCAGTTATAACCTTATATTTAACTAGGACTGTCATTATCATTACCTACATACAGTTTGCCTGAGGATCTAAGAACAGAAAGATACTATTTGGAAGCCAGAATCCACCTGACAAAACAACCATTTTTGGTAACTTTTCTCCAAATGTACCCAAATGTCCTGTCATGTGATGTTTTTCCCTCCTCCTTAAGGTAAGAGAGGATATTAATAAAGATCACTATTCTTAAGCAAAGCAGACCAAATTCACAAGAATCTTTCCCATAAAGTATCTGCATATTTGAACTAAGGAAATAGGAGTATTGTTCTAATTTTTTAATTCCTTTGAAGTTCATCTTTTTATATAGTTTACAGAACTTTGCTCTTTGATTCTAAATAAGGCAAGAGTAAGTAGAAGAAGGACTTGTCCATGAACCCACAATTCCCACCCCGGGGAGATGGAATTATGGTGCCCCAGAGAGGTCCACATCCTAATCCGAAGAGACCATGAATATGTTAGCTTACATCACAAGAGGGACGCTGTGGATGTGATTAAAGTTAGGGACCTTGAGATGGAGAGATTATCCTGGAATGTCCAGATGGGTTTGATGTAGTCGCAAAACTCCTTCAAAGAAAAAAACTCCTTCTTGGATGTGGTAAGAGGGAGATGTGACCACAAAATAGTGAGCAGAGGGCAGCCATGCGGCTGGCTTTGAAGATGGAAAAAGGGGACACGAATGAAGGAATGCAGGTGGCCTGTATAAAGCCCAAAAGGCAAAAAAAAAAAAAATGTATACTTTCCTGGGCCATCAGAGAGGAATACAGTCCTCCCGACACCGGGTCAGTGAGGCCCATGTCGGACCTCTAAACAGCAGCTGGATAATATGTTCGTGTCATTTTAAAATTATGGCAGAAAATAGAAAACTAATACAGGAGAGTAATGAAGAGTCAAGGAAGCCCTGCTCAGTGCTGGAGGGATGCAGCCTATTTGAGCGTGCAGTTTCTGGGCTGTTAGGCTCAGGACAAGTCCCTGTCTGCCTCTGACCACCGAGTCCAGGCTAAAAATGATTGCACTGTGTCCAGATGCTTCTCTGCAGGTCGCAGGCTGATTGTGGGTGGGGCCGTAGGATTAAAGAGCATAGAGAGGGCCCTCACCCACCTCTCTGCCTTGTTCAGTGCCGATCGGCATAGAGAAATGTATCTCCATGAATGAAAGCGACTTGGCCAGCATAGGTGACCTATAATAAGGGGAGCATAAAAGTCTTAGTCGGATCTTGGTCATGGGACGAGCAGAAAAAGGGAGGTTTTCTCACTAGCCTGTCTGGTCTCAGAAGTCAACAAATTAGAATTCTGCAAAAGTGCATGATTTGCCTGAGGTCATCTAGTAAATTAGGGAGAAAAAGAGACCAGGGTCACAATTCTTGACCCTTTACCATCTGCATGGTATCAGCCTGCAGTGAGAACTAGAAAATCCACTACAGAGGCAGACGGGAGGCCCAGAGCCCAGACTACTTAGAGCAAAAACTAGTAATTTGAATGGGGCACCTAGTGCAAGAAAAGGTGCCTGCAATGGCCATGTGCACAAGTCGCTGATGAACTCACAGACGGCCATGCTGTTGTGCGAGTCCATCCCCCATCCCCCATGGGGACAGAGCCCCTTTCTGCGGACAGGAAAACCACGCCCCTGTACAGATGAGTTATCCATCCAGTTCATGCCATCAGTCTCTGGAAAGGTCGGGCTCTGAAACTGAAAAGATCAGAGGCACGGAATTTGGAAGGAGTATTTGGATCTTGACTGGGCAGCCCAGGAGAGCACTGGAAGCAAGCCTGGGCCACAAACTCGACCTCTGGAATCCTCAGTTTGCTCGTTATGAAACAGAGATAATAGTGCACACTTTGCAAAGTGATTGTAGGGATTTATTCACTCAGTAAACTGTGAAATGAAATTATATATATGCATGGAATGTCATATGGCCAATATTCCATGAAAAGTTTCTCACCTGGCCTTTTATAAATTTTCCCCTAACACAGGAAAAGAAAGCTTGATGAAACGCGTGTTGTCTGAGAAAAGACCTGTATTCGTGCTGTGCAGATTCCAAGGATCAGTTGCCCCGGGCCCCAAAGGGACGGCCTGACACTATTTTGCATGGGGTCTTAGCCTGGTTCTCCTCCTTCCCAGAATGGCTGTTCATGGCGATTGTGGACTCACAGCGCCATCTCGTGGGAAACTGTGAGCCTCTCTTCTCTTCTGCCAGAAAATCCAGCAAACACCTCTCTGCCAGACACAGAGCCCAGAAAGACCTAAAACACCTTTCCTTCCTTTGCTTAAAAATAAGCAAAATGCCCATTTGAAGACACATGCATGCCTGCAACTAAGAGAAGGAAAAGGAGAAGCCCATTTTGGCTGCCAGGCGAGACTCCAGGGTGTGTTTCCAGAGCAGCAGGGAAAAGGAGCCCAGGGGAGCACCAGGAGGACTCCTGGAGGAAGCGGCAGATTGTAAGAACCAGGGGCGCCAAGCATTGAGCACGCTTGAGCTGCGTGCTGTTCTAATGCTCTGTGGGTACTGGCACATTTAACCTTCCCCAAACCCTGAGCACAGAGGGAGAGCTGCTCTCCAAATCCAGAAGAACTTAAGTTCCTAACTACTCAGCAATAACCGCTGGTTACTACTAGCTACTAGTCACTTGCAGTTCAAGTCTGAGCCAGATTCCTTGCTTCTGTCTCAAGAAAATGCCTTTTGTTCAACTAAGCCATGGCCAGTGGACAGGATAGTTATAAACCAGGTTATAACAGCACACAGGTGAGCCAGCGGGGCAGGGACCAGGGTGAGCGAACAATCCAGGGGGGAAGGAATATGGGGGAAGCATGGCTTAGAAGTGAAGGGCAGTGGAGAGAAAGGGTGGCTGCGACCCTGGTCCCATGAGGAGGGTGCAGGGGACAGCAGGAGCCTGTGTGTGGAGTGTTGAAGGTCAGGCCATCAGGGAGGAGAGCACCCTGGACACTGAGGGGATATTCAAGGTTGTGAGCTGGCTCTTCATCGCCTGAGTTCTGTGACATGGGCTGAGTCACCCTTATAAACTGGACATCATAATGCCAACCTCACACCAGGGCTTCCTGACACGGGGAGTATCTTGTGGGCTTCCAGGAATAGCAGCGAGGGTTCAGAGGAAGAGGCAAGGTTTCACCTATTTCTGAAAATACCTTGCATTGTTTAAGTGCCCAACTTTCCAGCAAGAACATAAACCCAGGAGCAAGGACTTCACTCTGCCTGCATGTCCACAAAGTCTGCAGTGACGTGTGCCTCATCTTAACTGCTCAGTACTTGCCATGCACTTGGCCATGGCCTGTAGGATGGTTCTATGTGATTTGGCTTCTGCCAGATCCACCGGCTTCATTCACCATCCCCTGTCCTTTGCAACCCTGTTCCACACCCTGACTTCTAAGGAGCCCTTCCTAGAGCACCCTTTGTCTTTCTGCAATGCTTTGCCATCATCACTGGTCTGGCACGTGCCCGGCCATGACTTGGGATCAAAGGTCCCTCCTCTGGGAAAGCCCCCAAGGAGAGCCATCAGCGCTGCCTGCTCTGGTGCCTCCAAGACCCCAGTCCCACAGGTGCACACAGATCTGTCACTGCCTGTCATGTGTGGGCTCATGATGAGCAGCTTCGGGGGCTTCCCTGCAGGGCCGGTCATGGCGGCCTCAGAGTCTAGGAGGGGACAAGAGATGTGCTCATTAAAGAGCAGAATGCAACGTGGAAGGAAAGGGACACTGACATGCATGAGGCTCTGACCCTGCACTCTGGGAGGGGTGAGGGAGAGAGGGGTGAGGGAGAGAGGGGTGAGGGAGAGAGGGGTGAGGGAGAACAGGGTGAGGGAGAGATGAGTCACATCACCGGCCCAATCTGGGATGCTCTGGAGAGGAGGAGGTGGCCGACCAAGGTTTGGAGCAAAGGCCTGGGTTGGCGTCTTTGTCCCTAGGAAGCCAAGTGTGTGTGGCACAGACAGAGGCTGGAACAGAACACAGAACGCGCTGAGCAAGTCCCCTGCTGCGGGTCTCTCCCAGGATGCTTCGGGAGGGAGCTCACAGCCACACAGTCATGTCACCACTGCTGGGGGCAGAATGATGAGGTTCTCTGTCTTGGCCACATATCCTACCCACAGCCCTGTTGGCAGGAAATTGAAGAAACCCCTAAAACCGCTGGCCTGTGCTTTATCTATCATTTCCAAGTATCTTAAAGTATGAAACTGAGGTCACTGGAAATGAGATGTTATTTTTCACAAATGAGCGGGAACTTGCGAAGATGCGTACGGGGCCAAGACAGCCATGTCCTTAGGAATCCCATCAGTGACTCAGAGCTGCAGACAACGGCTATTAGTCTGAATCAGCACATCAGGCTTGTGTAAGGGCGCAGGCTCCTAATTAGTTCCTGGAGCCGGCTGACAAAAGCTCGGGGGAGGGGAAGAAGGCCAGTCTGGCTGCAGTGATCTGATTAATTCATGTGTTTACTGTTTTTTCTCTCACCCTTGCTTGAACATGTAAGCCCCCCACACAGTAGGCGTACAGAGTGGGTTCTCGTTTGTCAAAATAAAATGATGAAGAGTCAGAAAGCGCCCCTAACTGAGATCATCTGTTATACAAATCACAGCCTCCCTACGCTTGTCAAACAGACAGGGAAAAAATAAAATAGCCATCCAACGACCATTTCTTTTAGGCCTACCTTGTGGAACATTTCAAGATGGGTGGCTTGAGGCGTCAGGTCTCAGCCTGCACTCAAGCTAGAGAAATCCAATCCAAGTTTTCCCGGTGGACAATTAAAAGGGTATGTTGGAAATGGAGTCCAGCTTGGAAAACCCTGGATTAACAGAAATTAAAGAGGATCCTGAGTCCCAGGATGCCGTGGGTGAAAGCACGTTACGAATCTCCAAAGAGGGATGAAGAAGGTTGTCCTCCCAACCACGCTGCCATCAGGACCTCCGATCCGTCTACAGTGTCTTTTTGGGTTCATATTTTCTAGAGCGAGCTGGGGTCACACTCAGACCTGAACTAAGGCAAAGGGCTAGGTTTTGTCCACAATGCAAGTACCTCTGTGAACTAGTAAAGCTAAAGCTCTCAGAACCAAACGTGCTGGCCGGTACCTGGCCCCCGAGGGCCTGAGCTGCAAAGATGGGAGACACTGTTGGACGGAAACATCTGCCTTTGCGGAGGAGGAATGAGCTCCAGACCGTCTGAGGACCGCCCACATCTGGAGCAGGTTGTGGCAGAGCCAGGCTGGACCCCCTGGCCCCAGAGCACTTCCGCTTCACCCCTCGGCCCAGTTTGGTAGCATCTGTGAGCAGTTCAAACTGAAACAGGCACTAATGCAGAAGGAGGATGCTCTACTCATATAGGGCCCGGGCGACATCATGACGCAGCCACTCAATGGAGTAACTTTGGGTAAAACACTTAACGTCTCTAAATCTGAGTTTCTGCATTTGTGGCGATGTTGAGAAAAGTATTACTAATTATCTATAAAAAGAGCATAACAATATTAATAACTATGTCACAGCATGGATATAAAACTGGGCAAAATAGTACCAGCTGACTCACAATAAACAACTAACAAATATTACATAAATGTAATAGACGTGATACGTAAGGTCACATATCACACGGGTGGGCAGATAAAGTGACTTAAATTGTGCTAAGGTCTCTACACCCCACTTGAAATGGTAAGATGTTGATTCTAGCAGACTGTGATATATTCGTAATTCAATTGTAAGTAACTGTATGTGTATGTAATCCCTAGAGCAAGGACCAATAGATACAAATAGAGATACATACTCAAACACATCTTAGATAAGTCACAACAGAATTTTCTTTTTTAAAGTAAAGTGCCCTAAAGAATGGGAGGAAAGGGTTGCCTGAGTGGCTCAGTCAGTTAAGCGTCTGACTTTAGCTCAGGTCATGATCTCACAGTTTGTGGGTTTGAGCCCCGCGTCAGGCTCTGTGCTGACAGCTCAGAGCCTGGAGCCCACTTTGGATTCTGTGTCTCCCTCTCTCTCTGCCTCTCCTTATGCACTCTGTCTCTCTCTCTCACTCTCAAAAATAAATAAACATTAAAAAAAGAATGTCAGGAAAGAAGAAACAGATTTTAAAATAAATAGGAAAGAAATATAAAACAATAAAATACCTAATTAAATCCTAACATATCAATATTTACATTGAACAAACCAACTGAAGGTAAAGATTAGTAATGTGAATAATAATGTTTAAAAAGCACAACTCATTTATAGGATGTCTTCAAGAAATTTACTCTTACATAACGAACAGGCTAAAATTTAAAATATAGAAAAAGATATACCTTGGGGCACTGGGTGGCTCAGTAGGTTGTCTGACTTTGGCTCGGGTCATGATCTCACAGTTCGTGAGTTGGAGCCCCACACTGGGGTCTGCACTGACAGTGAGAAGCCTGCTTGGGATTCATATTCTCTCTCTCTCTCTGTTCCTCCCCTGCTTGTGCTCTCTCTCGCTCTCTCAAAATAAGTCAACTTTAAAAAATTAAAATAAAGTGTAGCCTGTCAAGAGCAGTGGCGCATAAATCACTAACAGTACCACTGCACACAATCCAGGGCCATACCAATTTAAAAAGTATAACCCAACGTTTTCAGCATATCCACAGCGCTGTGCAAACATCAACAGCTTCTAATTCTGGGACAAGTTCCCTAAACAGAAAGGACATGTTCAGAAAAGAAGGTTGGAACTAAAGAAAAAACATCGGAATGAGCAAAAATTGACCATCATTGTCCTCTTGAGTTTCTTAAATCCTATTTGAGATAAACTTACACCATCATTTAATATGGTGCATGATACATAGAGGGAAAATATTTAACATGGTCATACTGTAACGCTTGGGAGTGTAGAAGGTCCCAGATGAAAGTAGGTCCTAAAAAAAAAAAAAAAGAAACGAAGGAAAGAAGGAAAAGAAAGAAGGAAGAGAAAGAAAGACAGAAAGAAAGATTCTACACCCAAAGTGGTAAAAGACCAACATTATCAGCAGACTGTGATAAGCACACACCAAGGAAACTATACCAAGTGATACATCCAAAATCTACTATAAATAAGTCAAAATATAAAAAGTTGTTTGGATCACCCATGGAAAGGCAGAAGGGACAACAGAGGAATGAGAGAGATAGAAGACTGAAACATAATAAAAAGGCAGATTCAAACCCTACATGTCAATAATCACCTTAACATTAAACAAACAGAAGAATAAAAGACGCAGATTGACAAGAAATATAAGAAACAATGAAGCTTACTTAGAGGCAGGGGAGACACAGATGGACTGTGAGATCTGTGGGAATGACATGGTGACGCTGAATATAAATGAGCCCTAAGGGAAGGCAGGACCCAGGAGTCTTTGTGTTGGGTTATGTTAGTGACAAGCCAGTCAAGGGTTGAGAGAGGGACTTAATCGCATTTATATTTTCAGAGCTACCTGGAGAATGAACTGGAGGATGCAAGAATGGAAGGTCAACCAGGTAACTATCGTGACAGTTTGTTTTAAGCAAGTGTGAGGCTCAGAAGAGGAGGTGGTTTGGGACTGTGGGAGGCTGCAGGGTGATGGACAAGGGACACGATTCATAGGACGCTCAGATGGACAGTGAGAAGAAATGACTAGTCATCCGATGTGAGCTCCTGACGTAAACACCACTGACAGACTCTCGAATTAGGTTTTCTTTAATCTTCTCTATCTGTTAAGTCATGAATGAGGGCATCTATCTATCATCTTAGCCTCCCAACTGATCACAGCCCTGTGTGAGAATGTGTTGTACATCAGCACAACGCAGCCCACAATGTGTGAGCTTACACACATGTGCACGCACACACATACACAGCACAGATTTGAAACAAAGATGGAGGAAACACTACTTCACCTTCTCCCTGAGATGTGCTCTGACATTGCTTCTTCGTATTTTAATCCATTCCATGTCTTTCCACGTCAGAGCATTCTAATACGTTGAATCAGAAACAGTGTCAAACCTAAATACATTTCACTATATACCAAACCTAAAGACGTTTTATTCATAGTTTGAAAGCTCGCCCTAAACGCGATGCCCACTTGCTTTATGAGCCTCCTTCACCGCGACAGACTGCAATCAACCTGCCAAGTATTCTCCTGCAATTCCCCTCCCTCTTTCAGAATAAGTTGCTTCAGACCTTGAGAGTTTTGACATATTTATAAGGTGGCAGGGGAAAACGGTTATCTAGCCTCCAATGGATTTAAGCATCTTTTCGCTCCAACAAAGATTTTTCACTAATTTCAGTGCAAGGATTGCAGAGAGGAGACGCACTGCATAAACAGTGATTCTACCTCTATGCATGAACAAGGACAATTTTCTTCTTAATTCAGCAGTGAACTTTCAAGACATATAATCATGAGGTCTTCATGCTCTGCTTTACTGCCAGCATTATCTCAAAAGGTGTCCTGTAGGACACCCATTCCCCAGAACACAGATACATGTCACAAGAAAAAAGTTTCTTCATCAAATCGCTCTGAAAAATGCTGGGCTAAAAATGGATAAAGTGGTTTGTTTTACTGAAGGATTTCTTACAGCTTATAATAAGCTACATGTAAATTTATAGATATGATCTTTTCCCTAAATTCTTCATACTCCATCTAATTTGAAGTCTGTCCGAATATTTTATGAACCGCTCAGCTCCAACATGGGCCAAACACATCTCTGAGTCTTCTTTCCCTGATATTTGATTCCGTCCTTGAATTCTTCATGAGTGACAACACCATTTTTCCAGGGACTCAGGTCCAAACATTTAGTTTTATCTTTTAGTGACTTCTTTCCAAGATATAAAACTAAAGCAACCAGGACATGTGGGTGGGTCAGTTGATTAAACATCCAACTTCGGCTCAGGTCATGATCGCACAGTTTGTGAGTTCAAACCCCACATCAGGCTCTCTGCTGTCAGCACAGAGCCTACTTGGGATTCCATCTCCTCTCTCTGCCCCTCCCCTGCTTGCACACATGCACATTCTCTCTCTCTCTCAAAAATAAACATTAAAAATGTTTTTTTTAAAAAAAGCAACCATCAAATCCTGCCATTTCATACATTCAAATCAATCCCAAATCCACCCCAAATGAACGGGTCCAAATCACCATCAGTGCTAGCCAGCATTACAAAAACTTGTAAAGGGTCCCCCTCTTTCTTAGCCTTGATACGCATCTGCCTGTCTGTGCTCCACTGGGGACTCAGAGCGGATCCAGTAATAATGTAGATCAGTTGCCCCCTTCTCTGATTGAAATCTTCCATTGACTCCTTTTCCTAATTGGAATAAAATTCAAAATCCTTCCTGTGGACCTCAAGGACCAATATCATCTGGGCTCTTGCTACTTAACTTCTCACTTCAGAGGTGCCTGGGGGCTCAGTCAGTTAAGCTTCCAACTTCTGCTCAGGTCATGATCTCATGGTTTGTGGGTTCGAGCCCCACGTCGGGTTCTGTGCTGACAGCTCAGAGCCTGGACCCTGCTTCAGGATCTGTGTCTCCTTCTCTCTCTGACCCTCCCCTGCTCTCACTGTCTCTCTCTGTCTCTCAAAAATAAATAGGAAACATAAATTTAAGAAATTCTCACTTCACTTCCCACCAATTTCCTCTGCAGCCATTCCTCCTTTCCCGGTTCTTCCGGCCACCGGAGTTTGCATCGGCTTTATCCTGAGTCTATAATGCTCTTCTACCTGATGTTTTGGTGCCCCCCACCATCCCGGTGCTCACCCATACATCAGCTGCCCCAGTCACTCTGCCTTGAAGGGCCTCTAGGCTTACTCTTTATGCCCCCCTCATTGACCTTTTCCTCTCCTGGGACTTATCAATACCCCACATTCTCATTTCTTGCATATCTGTCCATTTTTTGTTTGCCGTGTCTTCCCAGCTAGAATGTGAGCCCACACCGGCAGGGATTTTAATTTTATAACAACCACACTCTGCTCCTACAGGTACGTCTGACATACAGTAGACATTCAGTGAATCAGTGATGAAACATGAGTGACTATGACAATTCAGATGATTGAATACAGCATTTTCTCAACAAATGTGAAGGTTTTGTTTTGTTCTCTTCCCAGGGAACAGCTCTCTGCTGTCAGAGGCCCGCCTTTTTAAGCCCCACCAAGTCCCCAGCCTGTATTTCAGATGGACATGCGGGATGGGGGCTTTGCAGGGGAGGCGACCTGCGACTTCATTTGTCCCGCATCGACTTACACCACACATTTAAGTCGATGTCATCGCTGAGTGAAGCACAGAATCTTGCTAAGGACCTTCAGGGAATTTCTGCTTGATGGCCCGGAGGCAGTGATGAAAATAAATCTGGGAGAAGGCTGTTGAGGTGCCTATGTTCTTCCCGGGAGATACTTTAGACCCAGGCCAGCTTTACCATGAAGAAAGGCACCTGCAATTGAGTCCATGTTGGGACTTCGGTTCCAGCTCAGATTATGGACATGATCACAGTGAGAGGCTGGGGAGTGAGCGGAGCTGGAGGTGCAGAAGGAAAGGGAGAGAAGCGGGAAGGAGGAGTGAGGAATGGAGAAGGAGGAGAAAGAAGAAGGGAGGGGGGGAGGAAGGAAGGGGATGGAGGGAGAGGAAGGAGGGAGGGGAGAAGGAGGGAAGGGAGAAAGGGGAAGGCAGAGGAAAGAGGAGGGATGGGGGGGAGGGAAGAGGGAGGGGTAGCAGAGAAAGCAAACAGGAAGAAGCCTGAGCCAGGTGCGCAGTGCCAGGAAGGCAGAAGTTAAGGGAGACAAGAAAGAGGAAGGAGAGAGTGAAGTCTGTCCAGGAAAGGACACAAAAGGACAGAAGACAGATGATAAAGAACCACTTCTGGTCTCCAAGGCCCAGCTTCCTGTAAGACCACCACTGTGGTTGCAATGGACTCTCAAACAGACTTTGAGAAGACCCACGAAGAAGGGCAGGCATCTGGGTGGCTCTATCAGTTAAGCCTCTGATTCTGGCTCAGGTCATGATCTCGCAGTTTGTGAGTTCGAGCCCCATGTCAGGCTCTGTGCTGATCGCTCAAGCCTGGAGCCTGCTTCGGATTCTGTGTCCCCCTCTCTCTGCCCCTTCCCCATGCCCACTCTGTCTCTCTCTCAAAAATAAAAAAATCATTAAAACATTTTAAAAAAAGAAGACCCAGGAGGAGAGGAATCTGGTGAGGGGGGACCAGACTCAGAGATGGATTTCCTCTCAGGGTCCCTCACAGCAGGAGGAAGCAGGGACAGGAGGTGAGGTCGGGTCTCTCCATTGGCACAGCCTCCATGCTCAGGACTATCTTGCCATCTACCTTCCTATTTCATTAACAATACATTCCCTTGAATTTCCAGAGGTCAAATTATTGTATAATTAAGAGGAAAAATAATAATCAAACAAAAGAATCTTCCAGCGGGAAAAACTGAGCTGTGTTGTGTCATGGCTGCTATGGTGGAAGGGGAAGACAGAGCAGCAGACAATTCCAGAATCACCAAGAGAAGTCTACACTGGAGGGACAGGGACACCAGAGACCGCGCAGCAGGGGGTTCCGTACACAACCACTGCGTTTCACTGCAACGACGCTGATGAGGGCATCCGGGTGGCTCAGTCGGATAACCATCCAACTTGTGGCTCAGGTCATGATCTCACAGCTTCGTGGGTTTGAGCCCCTCGTAAGCCTTTGCGCTGATAGTGCAGAGCCCTCTTGGGATTCTCTCTCTCTCCCTCTGTCTCTGCCCCTCCTCTACTTGTGCGGTCTCTGTCTCCCAAAATAAACTTACAAAACCAATGCTAATAACTGCATTACTTTCACTGTAAACAGGGCAGGGAGTCCTCCCCATAGGGGCCTTCAGGAAAGGCCACTTCTCAGATACCATTGGAGCTGGCAGTGCTCACCCGTGGGAAACCACAGTCTTGTGTGAAGCAGCCCACATCCAAGTCTTGGTGACAATGCTGGCAGCCTCTCCGGCCGGTCTGCTTCCTTCCTCGGAAGCGTTGGGAACACTGAGTGTGAACTGTACAGGTCACGGTGAGGAGGGCATGTTCCTGCGTGGCCCTGGGAGAATGTGTGTGTTAACGTGGGAAAGAAAGATGACTTAGAGATAGAGGAGCCCGTCCAAGGCTTGTCCTCCACTCAACATCTGGGGAGAAGTGGGTTAACACGCTGAATCCAGTTTCATCCTTTTTTTTAATAAAAATTTTTTTACATTTATTTATTTTTGAAAGAGAGAGAGAGAGAGAGACAGAGTGTGAACAGGAGAGGGGCAGAGAGAGAAAGAGACACAGAATCTGAGGCAGGCTCCAGGTTCTGAGCTAGCTGTCAGCACAGAGCCCGGTGTGGGGCTCGAACCCATGAGCCGTGAGATCATGACCTGAGCCGAAGTCAGACGCTTAACCGACTGAGCCACCCAGGCGCCCCTCCAGTTTCATCCTTAAAATGAGAACTACTTTTTCTCCAGGCTGACCAGGGTAGCATAGACCCCATGCTCCCTGCCCCCTTTGTTTATCACAACTACAGACCCTAGAGTCAGGCAAGACTCAATTGAGGGACAATCATGAAAGTGACAAGCAGGAGATGAACAAGGGTTGGACTCCAAAACAACAATGAAACAGAAAGCCAGTTCTTCCCCAAACTACACAGAATTGATAAACCTCAGTTAATATGGACAAAAATAAAGAGAAAACACACACACACAAAACCCCAATAAAACGGCACGGCATTTCCCATCCTCACCTATCGGGAATAATGGAATATTCTGGTAACAGATTGAATAGCCCCCAGAAGATACATGTCCAAGTCCCAACTGTCAGTTCTTATAAATACAGTTAAATCTTGGTTTATGAGCAGAATTTGTTTCCAGAAACATGCTTGTAATCCAAAGCACTTATCAAAGTGAATTTCCCCATAAGAAATAATAGAAACTCAGATGATTCGTTCCACACCCCAAAAATATTCATATAAGCATGATTACAATACTGTAATAGAATATAAAATAAAAAAGCAAATACAAAATAGAAAGAATAATTAAAATTAGCTGCACTTCCCTTAAAACCCTTGGTGGCTGGTGTGAGGGAGACGAGAGAGGAGGGTGGTTGTGGAGGACCACTCTCACCATCACTAACGGAATCACTGCTGTCCGTTGGCTCAATGGAGTCTTTTCTTTTCACACAACTTTTACAAGGAACCAATCCAATGACACCTGCTTTGCCTCCTTTTGAGGATTTCGCAGAAGTGCGACACTGCATTGTCATTAAGCAGATTCATCGCCCACACTGCTACAGCCTTATTTGGGTGGTGCTTCCCTATAAAATTTTGCACCATCTCCCACATTTTGCACATCTCTCTAATCTCATTTGAAGTAAGGGATTCCTCCACCCTTTTCTTTTCTTCCCCTGCAGACGAGATGCAGAAGTAGACTTCTTATAAAATTTTGCAGTTTTGGCCACTCACACACTTCATTTGTACTTCTCGTGGATTTCCTTCTTGACTTTCACCGTAATCATCTCCTTTTTATTGCCTTTCTTTTCAACCTTTTTCTGCATGGGGGCCACTGTATACACTCTCATGGATGTTGACTACAGTGCAGTATGAACAAACTCTGGTCATACACTGCATTTCATGTCACCGGCAATAAGGCAGCAGAGGAAAAGGTCTCTATCTGCAGGCAGCCTGACCTAGAAGGAAGCCAAGCATTCCTCAGCTCCCTCTTGCCTGGAAAAGCAAAGGACTGTCCACAGTGGCTTTGAAGTGACAAAAACTACAGTAGTGCCAGTTGTGGGCACCTTCCAACGTTCTGAGAAAGCACTGACTTTTGCCAAACACTGTGACCTCATGGATCTCCAAGATCCACAGAGGGAGAGAGAAAGAAAGAGAGAGAGAGAGGAGCCGCTGGCTCAGCTGGACATTCAACATCAGGCACTAACTGTATTGCAGGACATTACTCATTTATCAAGTTGAAGTTTATTAGGAACGTTTGTTCGTCTTGCACTTGCTGCACTTGGTCCTGTCAGTGCGCTTTCCATGTAGATGGGAAACCAGGCAGGAGGTGTTTCCAGGACAGACGGAGGGTCACCCTGCGCACTGTGGGACACGACCAGGGTCTCCATGCTCCCCGGGCACTGTTCTTCCTAGTGACGCTGCTCGGGGCCGCAGGGGAAGCGCCCCACAGGGAGGTGACACCCCATGCCTCAGGCCCGAGGGCTAGAATTGGGACCGAAGCCGCTCTGGGAGTCTGGATTTGAATAAACTGCCCCCTACCCTTTCCTCTTCGTTGTCGGGCTATCAAGGAAGAGTTGGGTTATCACTGGTGTGCACGTTTCAAAGACATGGTGAGCGGCGCATTTTCAAGAAACAGAAAAATGCAAGTTTTCCAGTAGGGGTTTTGGGGTGGATTTGCCTGCTACTGGAAGTCCAGGGTAATTAGGGTTTAAAACGTTCAGGGGTCAGAAGGCAGGGGGCTTCTGCCCCTTCACGCCCCATCACCACTACACCCTCCTCCTCTCTCGCTTTCCCAGGGGTCCCACTCCTTTATGTCCCCTTCAGGCTCTGTCACAGAGCCACGACTTAATTCCAGCAGCCTGCACCCTCCTGGCTTTGCTCAACGGCCACCAAGGTCCCCACTGGGCTGTCCGGGTCTCTCTCCTGGTCTGCCAGCCGCAGAGCCCGCAGAGTGGTGGCTCCTCCCACAGATGCCCCCAACCCCACCCACCTCTGTTGGCTTCCAGTGGTCCATGTGCCCACCCCCCGCAGGCAGCACCACCCCAGACTCCTGCTCCACTGCCCACTAGGCCCTGGCATGTCCCATGTCCCTGAGCGCCGTACACACAATCCCCGCCATGCCACACACAGAGCCGGTGACCAAGCCGGGTCACCAGGATAGCCCTGTCCCCGGGTCCAGGCCCCCGGCCGCCCGGCTGGCGGCCTCATGGTCGGCAGGTGCCGAGAGGACAGGGAGAGAGGAAGGAAGGGGCAGGCATTCCAGAAGTGGGGCGGAAAGTTGGAGAAGCAGCGAGACTTACCCGGGAGGCTTGTCTCGGCGGCAGGACCAGGAGGCTCCCACCTGCCCGCGGATCTTCAGAGGTTCCAGAGAGACCTTGGCTGGTGAGATGGCTCCCTCAGGGCTGCGCCCTCGGAAATGCGCCCACTCTGGGAATAGGATGGGGCCACAGCGCAGGCTCCAAACAGGAGAGAGGGGGGAGGAGCCTCTGTTGCTGGAGGCCAGCCAAGCATCAACTGCCTTCCTTTGACCTCCCTCAGCAGCCCAGGTGGGGAGGAGCAGTGCAGGGGTGTGGTGGCAGAGGGCGTTAGTGAGTCCCTGGGGTCACAGACCAGGAACCCCGCAGTCCAGGTCGCATGTCCCTGCTGAAGCTGGCCCGCGGCTGCTTGCTGCCTCCTGTATCTCTCTCAATTAAGGAGGCTGTGTGTCACGGCCCCCAGGCTCACCAGCACCTGCAGAACTGGGGAAGGAGTCCCACCTGGGGGCTCCCGGGCTTCCGGGAGGCATCAGGAGCAGACCTGGAGTTGAAGGCGGGGAACTGGGTGTAGGAGCAGGTGACAGACCACCCGCAGAGCGTGAAGCTCACTTTAAGGGGCCAGCATGTCTACGTGGTCTGTCAGGATTGAGGACCGTCTGAAATCTGTCCTTCCCGCAACTTTGACCCGCTCACTGAAGCTAATCAAGCACAGAACCTCAGCTAGTCTTTCAGATCTCTTTTCTCTTGGGAAATCATTGTTTCCATTTCCCCCGTCACCTTCCTCTCTTCTCTGACAAAGAATAAGGGGAATTGCAGGGACCTTAGGGGAGTCCCCCGTCTGCAGACCCCTGAGGTCCGCAGCCCCTTTGTGTGGGGGCAGGCACCCTGCCCCCAGCATGCCTCGCTCCCCACCCGAGTCCCAATCCGCACGTGCGTCGTGCTCTCCGTTAGGAAGTTAGAAAACACACACACCCGCTCAACCGTACGAACTCTGTCCCGTGAGGACCTGCAGAATATGCGTGTCCTTTGCCCTCTTCCATGGGCTGGCCCTTCAGGTGCCTGAAGACTGAAACTGTGTTTCCTGCTGTGGAGGCCGGTGTGTTATAAGAGGCTTATTCTTTAGGACTAAGGGTGTTAAAAGGAGACTGTCCATAACCACACGACTTTTCTCTGCATCCTTACTAGAGAGAGTGTACATTCTGGGAGAGAACTGCAGGGAAAGAGAAATGTGTTCTGTCCTACCCGCCATCTGCCCTTCCGGGTGCTGGGAGAGGGTTTGCTGACAGAGGAAAGAAGAAAGATTCGGATGATGGGAAGCGCATGGACCACGGCACTGAGCACATCTCCAGCCCGAGGAGGACTTTCACGGTCATCAAATGGGTGGCCCGTCCAAGTCATTGAGTCCTATAGTTGATAGTCACGGTAGGGTCATACCTACCTCTGGGGGTCAGATGCGAGTGGGGTTGCATCAGTTAAATTTAAAGATTCTGCCAAACATCATGCTGCTTCTAAATTGGCATCTGTTGGGTGGTTAGATCCCAAACGCCAGTGCTGCCACTGTTTAAAGTTGGCTCAAGCTGAATTTATACCCAGAAAGTGTGTAAGAACTTCCTTTCCATATTCTCTTCTCCTTTTTTCAAGGATCCTAGAACTCAGATAATAGGTTACAACTGAACGGAGTTCAGCTATACTGTGAATTAAAATGGCATCTGTGAGGAGCCCTGGAGGGGCCCATTTCGTTACACTGTTTCTACTGGAATATCTCCTGAGAGCTTTAAATAACATATTTCTGGAAGACAGTTTAGCCTTCCAGAGAGCACTGCCTGTCCCTGGGCCACCCAGCCCCAGCCTGCGGGACACCAGGCCGAACAGGTG
Organism: Helogale parvula; assembly: GCA_004023845.1. Lineage (NCBI taxonomy): Eukaryota > Metazoa > Chordata > Mammalia > Carnivora > Herpestidae > Helogale > Helogale parvula. Next base: position 604,420 of record PJEM01000231.1, read on the forward strand.
AGGCCTTGGCTCTGACCTGAGACATGGTGGGGGGCGGGCGTCCCTTCTCTGTGGGGCGCGCTTCCCCTGCAGCCCCGAACAATGTCACTACAGGGACACACAGGGACACCTAAAGACACCCTTTTACAGGAGACGCTGGACCTGCCGCACAGCGTGCAGGGTGACCTTCGTCTGTCCTGGAAACACCTCCTGTTTGGTTTCCCATCTACCTGGAAAGCGCACTGACAGGACCAAGTGCACTGGCCTTTGGGAGAGTTCTGGGGCTGAGCCAGCAGATGTGGCTGTGGGCTGTGACCAGGGTGATCCTTGATGGCGTTTATGGAGCCCTTTATACAGCTGCTCAAAGCTCTGGCACCTGCACCAGAGGAAGTTGTCGGTCCGTGGCACATGTAGGGGTGCAGGCTGGGGTGCAGGGGGCTCATTCATGGGGTGCGAGGCCACCGAGCCATTACTTGGTAAACTGCTGACCTGAGGTGAATTCTTCAGTCTCCAGGTTTCTCCCCGTGTGTGCTCCAGTGTCAATATGGTGCTCCCTGGGGACTCCAGGACTCTGTCCTGAAAGTAAAACCAGGGCATGCTGGCTCACGTTCTGCACTGCTCTCCACGCACCGGACCCTGCTGAGTGCCGGGCACACTGTGTCTCCTCCTGGCTGCCTGGGGGCTGAGGCATCCCTGTGCCCATTTCATTAGTGAAGCAACCGTGACAAACAGAACATAAAACTCCTGGATAAAGTAAAAATTGGAAGGCACCTGGGTGGCTCAGTCAGTTAAGTGTCCGACTTCGGCTCAGGTCATGATTTCACGGTTTGTGGGTTCGAGCCCTTCATCGGGCTCTGTGCTGACAGCTCAGAGCCTGGAGCCTGCTTGGGATTCTGTGTCTCCCTCTGTCGGACCTTCCCCTGCTCGTGCTGTCTCTCTCTGTCTCTCAAAAATAAATAAAAAAACAGAAAAAAAATTTTTAAAGTAAAAATTGGTTAAGGAGGGATTTCTATCTGCTTTGGTCTGGTTTGCAAACCCATACTTTCTGCACCTGGCCACATCCAGCACCTGCCAGAAGAAGCCCGTCAGCGGAGGAGAAAGTTGTGTAGACACAATTACAGAGCTGTGCTGTGTGCAGGCTAGTGGTGTGCAAACGGCCTTGGAGGCAGCGCCATGCCTGTCTGGGATGTTGACTAGATCTCTGGGGACATATTAAAAGTTAAAACAACAACAAAACAGAGCCTGATTGACTCTCAACCTTTTTTTTTTTTTTTTTTTTTTTTGCCTCTGAAGCTCCTGAGTCTTTAAGGAAATGAGCCAAGTGTTAGTACTGGGGCTTCCTACCCACGGACCACCCACGTGGTCCTCCGCGGGCACCTGCTGTTCAAAGCTGTTTTCTTTCTCAGCAGCTGGGAGCAGAGGATTGTGTACAGGATAGCCTGGCTGGCGGGGTGCTCTCTGGAGCAGGTTTTGGAGCCTGGGAACCGTGTGGTCACTCAGCATCACAACCCACAGCCGCACGGAGGAGTGAGTGCCCACCACCGCCCTGACTTTATACCACTCATCCTCCCCTCGCCTCTGACTGAAGCCAAACATTGCACTATCATTCTCTGTCCCTCTCTCTCTGCCTCTCCTCTCGCTCTCTGTTTCTCTCTCCCCCCTCCCTCTCTGTATCTCTCTCTCTCAAAACACTTTAAAAAAAAGGAAAGAAAACATTGCACTATCTCTTTGATTTGAAAAATAATCCAGAAAGCCTTTTTCCCACTTCCTGCCTAGCTCTCCTGAAAGCACATGAGAGGAGCTCATTCCTAGGGATCCGCAGCAACCAAGAGTGTCTCAGGAGAGGGGTGTGGGGACAAAGCAAGTGCTTTAGAAGTTTTAGGGGCTTCTTTTCTTTTGTATCAGCTTCAGTAAGAGTCCAGCAGCATTGTATGGTTGCGTGCGCCCCCCCCCACACACAAACACTCACAAGTTCTGGTGGCATTTATAAGAATATAGTGTCTAGACCAAAGCAGTGGTGCTGATAATGGCAATCTTCCCCTAGCTGGACTCCTGTGTTCTGTTTTGAAGCCAGCGTCTCTATGTTTAAGCATGTAAATGGAACGGTGTGTTAACCAGGGCTCATTGGCAGAGAAGAGAAGCCCACCTAGCCAGTTTCAGGGGGTTGATTAGAATGTATTAAGCAGGTAGTAGGGTCACTGGGGAGAAGCAGAGGACTAGCCTGGCTTCCAGGAAGGCGCTCCATCCCACACTGCAGGTGATGCTGGGCCTTCAAGGACAGAGGCTTTGGATGAAGAACGGTACCTGCCAGGTGGGGAAGCCACTTCCAACCATGGGATCCGGAAGCAGGTCGTGACCAGAATCCGCTAAGTAAACACTTCCCCCTTAGCTCTGTTCTGAATCCAAGCGGATGCATTTAATTGAAATGCCCTAAATCACACCTGGAACTCTAGAAACAAGCAAAGATGAAATAAACTGGCAAATCCTCAGGTTTCGGTCCCTGGTAAGACCCAATCACCTGGAGGGGGTTCTGTTACCTGCAAAGGGAGCTGCAGTTGGTGCTTACGGTTAAGCCAGGGCTCCAACTCAGGTTTTATCGACTCCAAGGAAAAAGTAGAACACTTTACATAATGGAAAAATTTAATGCGATAGGATAGTATAATTGTTTTAAAAAGACCTTAAAGCTGTAACTATCTGGACTCAAATCTCGACTCTGCTACTTGGGCACCTGGCTAAGGGTTAATAATATGGTAGTAAGGTGATCCAGAGGTTTTGAAAAAGATCCCTGTAGTTTAAGGCCGGCAAATCTGGAGGTCAAAATTATGCAAAGGGGATATAAATACTGACATGAGCTAGGTACATGGTCTTAGCGATAATAAAACTGCAAAGGTAGCCTTCTGTGTGCCCTAGGAAATGCTTCTATAATAATCATGATGGACGCAAGAGAGCTACAGTGGTATAAATATTGTAATATGGAAGATCAGGCTTCGAGGTTTTGCAGATATAATTGGAAGGGGCTGAAGCCTGGCTCCGAGGCCGCTGCCTGCTGACTTGGGGGTTTATCCATTGGTCTAAGTCCATCCCAGCTGCTGTAACAAAATAGCACACACTGGAGGGCTTATAAACCACAGGAACATACTTCTCGTGATTCTGGATGCTGGAAGTCTGAGACCTGGGGCAGCATATTGGGTGAGGGGCCTCTTCCAGGTTGCAGACCTCTTGCAGTGTCCTCCCCCCATGGTGGAAGGGGTGAGGGAGCTCCCTGGGGTCTCTTTTGCGTGAGGAATAAGGACGATGATTCATTGTCACAAATACCAAAGAAAAGCTGTGCTGTCCGTTCAACAGTAGGTTTACAATGTATTGGAAATAGGTACGACCCCCCACCCCCAACACACACAATGGAGTCCTAAACCCTTAGATACTTTATTTTCTGGTTCTACTTCCCCTCTCCGTTTTGCAGGCTTGTTTTTGCAGGCTTTGCAATGAGCATGAGCCAAAGAACAAAGGGAGGAGGGACTGAAAGCCTCTGCATCACCTCAGGGAATGTACATCTGTTCCAATCAGACACTTTTTGCCTTACATAAGCAAAGGTAACGTGGACTCAGGCTGTAACCTTTGCATGCAGTGCTCAGCCAATGAGGAACCAGGGGAGGGACTGGCCCCTGTAGTGCTCAGCCAATGAGGAACCAGGGGAGGGACTTCATGCTAGGAGCTAAATTGTCTGCTGTAACTGCCCCAGGAATGCCCTCAGACACCAGCCCTTGCCAGGATGTTGAATAAAGCCTCCCTTCATTGTGCTCTGAGTCTCCACATCCCTCCTTTGATTGGGTTAGTGGGCTTATTCTTCACATTTTATCAGGGCACATTTTAATCCCATTTGCAAGGGCTCCATCCTACTGACCTCATCACCCTCCAAAGGTCTCACCTCCTAGTTGTAAGCTTTAGGCTTTCTGCACATCTGTGGTTCCAGAGGCAGTGCAGTAAAAGCAGTCAAAGCAGGTGCAGGCACAGCTCCAAGACAGGTCGCGGGGAGAGCTCAGCAGCCTCTAGGCGGCTCCATACTGCACTTCATTCCTCCAGCAAACAGAATAAGGTGCATTAGGAGAAATTCCTCTTGGGGACTTTTTCAATAAGATCAAATCAGAACACTCATGCACACGACAGCTGTTCAAAAAATTGAAGATGGTCCGTTTCACCATTAAAAATGATCTGTCTTTTTTGGAAAACTTTCACAGTTCCTTAAGAACTTTCTAAGTGATGGCATATCTAGAAACGTCTCCACTGTTCTACTCTCTAGATGCTTTCCAGGTATAGTTTTTTTTTTTTTTTCTCAAAACAGAATCTTGTGAATTTTCCTAAACCACATAATCACAGTCCTCTTAATCCTCCCTCTCCTGCCCAGGAGAAGGAATTTCAGCCCGGTCCAAGCAGTGGGCTTTCCAGCTTTATTCTGTTCTCCACCCTCTTGCTCCAGTGCTCCCTGGTCCCTGAAATGTTTCTTAGTCCCCAGCTCCAAGGACAGATTTATCCATAAGACAGGTAGCCATTTAGTTTATCTGAATCCTGAAAATTTTTCTCCATCTGCACGATCACATCTCTTGCAGAGTCTTTGGAGGGAAATGCGTAACATTTGACATGTGCCTAGACTATATCTCTTTAAGACGGTTCCTAGCTCTCATCCAGACCATTTCCCTCTCTTCCCGGACACGAAGCTCTCTTTCATTTCTCAGCCTCCCCTGTCCATCACCATGAGTCTGACCTCTAGGTGTTGAAGGACTTGCAGAAGCAGAAGAACTACTTCCACACCCTCCTCACACATAGAAACTGCCCACATCTTCTGCTCTCTGTTTCTTCTGTGTTGATATGTAAGGGCAATGTTAGAAGTCATGCACAGAAATGGGAAAGAGGCCATGATACCAGGTGCCGAATGCCGAGTACAGGAGGACATTGCCAATATAAACCCTTGTCCAGAACTGCTACATGAGGAAGAGTACCATGTTCAGCAATTGAAACATCTGACTCCATTTGTTTGGCTAGACTTCTAATACGAGTTGTTTGTCAAGCAAAATAACAGGATACAAAATTTGGATTTGCACAAAGAAATGTAAAGGGTCTGGAAAAAAGGCAAATATAAATACATAAATGCATTTCTGCTTTTTACAAAAGAGACTCTAAAGCAGAATTGTCTAAAGCCAAAACAGTCACAATGTACTATGGCTTCCAAACATGTAAAATTCATGACAAATAGAACAATGCAGTAGATTGAATGGATATTGCTGCAAGGCTACGAGGCTGTGACACTTTACATGAAGGGGCACATCCTTGTTTAAAGGTAGGCTGTGATGCATTACAGCTATAGATTGAAATCCCGGGGTAGTCATTCAAACCTTAAAAACAGATATAGAATGTGCCAATAGTGGAGATACAATAAAAACACAAATACATCCAATTAATCCAAAAACAGGCAGAAAGCACAAAAAAGAACAAAGAACAGGGAAAACAAATGGAAAACAACTAACAAGACGATAGATTTAAGCCCCAAGATATAAATAATTATATTAAATGTAACTCCTCCAAACACAACAAGTTAAAGGCAGATATTGTCAGTTTGGATACCAAAAGGAAAGACCAAACTATATAATCTATTTTTTTTAAACCACACAAACACAAACGATGGCAAACACTAACTGTAAATATAGTTAGGTGACCTAGCAGATAGACCCCCAGGAAAGCATGGAAGAAGATATACATCACAAACACTCATTAAAATAGGCTGTTGCAAGGCGCCCGGGTGGCTCAGTCAGTTGAGCGTCCGGCTTCAGCTCGGGTCATAATCTCACAGTTTGTGGGTTTGAGCCCCACATCAGGCTCTATGCTGACAGCTAGCTCAGAGCCTGGAGCCTGCTTCAGATTCTGTGTCTCCTTTTCTCTCTCTCTGACCCTCCCCTGTTTGCACTGTCTCTCTCTGTCTCTCAAAAATAAATTAAAAACATTAAAAAAAATTTTTTAAAAAGGCTGTTGCAGCAGCATTAATATTATACATATGAAACTTGAGAATAAGGAATTTTGCCAAGAATAAAGAGTGGCACTACAAAATGATAAAAGAGTTGTTTTCCAAGAAGACATAATAAACCTAATTTTATATCCATCTACCGACACAGCTTCAAAATACATGAAGCAAAACCAATAGCTTTAAAATTAAAAAAAATAGACAAATCCACAATTATCGTTAGAGATTTCAATACTCCTCTCTCAATTAATCAGAAGAACAAAGCAGAGAAATTCAATAAGCACATAAAAGAACTGAACACACTGTCACCAGCTTGATCTGTTTCAGATTCATAGAGCGTCCAGCAACAAACACGGTTTTTCCTCCTAGTGCACAGGAATCATTCACCAAAATAGACCATATGGTGGGGGAGGGGGATTGTCAGAGTGAGGTTGTGAGGAATAAATTGTGTATTCTCTGGCCACGTGGATTTAAGCAAGAAACTGACAGAGAGGTATGTGGGAGTAAAACCCTCAAGTATCTGGAAATTGAACAACACACTTATAAATAATTTAAAAACAGTTTAAATCAAACAGAAATGAAAATGTTACAGAGTAAAATGTATGGATACAACTATGCAGGGCTTGAGGAGACATTTACTGCATTAAACGTTGATAGTAGAAAGGAACAAAGTTCTCATATCAGTGATCTAAGCTTCCACGTTAAGAAAGTGAAAACAAAAGCAATTGAAATCACATCAAGCGAAAGAAAGGAAAAAGAGCAGAAATCAATGAAATTGTAAAAAGAAGAAAATAGAAAATCAATGGGAAAAATGGTTCCTTGGAGAGATCAATAAAAATGATAAACCACTAGCCAGACTGAATAAAGATGAAGGCAAGAAGACACAAGTTGCCAATATCAGGAATGAAGGAGGGCACAGCTTTATAGATTCTTTAGACATTGCCAGGATGATAAGAAATATGCACAAAGTTATACCATATGTTCAAAAATCAAGGTGAAATAGACAAATTCCTTAATACATAAACTACAAAAGGAAAATCAAAAGGAAACAGTTACTGAATAGCCCTTTATCTGTTAAAATAATTGAATTTACAGTTAAAGGTGTCTATACAATTCAAAGAACTATTCAAAATCAATAATCCAAGTATATGTTCGCAGAATTTAGAAAAAGAATAGCAGATTAAACACAGAATAGGCAAAAGGAAATGATCAACGTAAGAATACAATTATGAGACAGAAAACAAACTTCCCACAGATAAAAATCAACACAGCCCAGGACTAGTTCTGTGAGAAGTCCAATAGAATCACCACCCCCCTAGCAAGAATGACTTAAGAGACAGAGAAAATACAAGGAGATATTAAGAATTATAAAACAAGACGACATTCTAAGTCCTGTAGCCACTAAAAATATATAACAAGTAATTAACATCTGTTTCAAACTCTGAAACAAAGTGAAATAGAATCTGAGTAATCATCTATGTTAAAAACAACAAATATATACATGAAAGTATCTTTAGGAACAGATGGCCAGACTGTAAATCTTCCCATGAATTTGAAAGAAGAAAGAACACTAGCATCATGCTTCTTTTTCCTCCTCAGAAATTGGGAAAGTAAAGAAAATTCTCTAGCTTGTTTGATGAAGCCACAATGTAACTTTGCTATGGGAACATGGGAAGGAAGTAATAAAAATTAAAAACTATTGACCAATCTCTCTCACAGGCACAAATGCAAAAATCTTAAAATATTAACATATAATGGATAGGTAATGGATATGAAGTGAATGCACATAAAATACTTTTCAATCAAGTTGAGTTTATTTTATAAATGTAAAAGTGGGGGCACCTGGGTGGCTCAGTGGGTTAAGGACCCAACTTCAGCTCAGGTCATGAGCTCACAGTTCGTGGGTTCAAGCCGGGCTCTGTGCTGACAGCTCAGAACTTGGAGCCTGCTTCAGATTCTGTGTCTCCCTCTCTCTCTTCCCCTCCCCCACTTGTACCCTATCTGTCTCTCAAAACTAAACATTAAAAAATATTTTAAATAAAAACTAAAAATGTAAAAGTGGCTTCATAATTGCAACTTGACTGATACAACTTACAATATTAACAGAATAATGGAGAGCCATCGTAAGGTTATCACAGTAGATGGAAAGATGTCATCTTATTAAGGTCAATATCACTTCACAATATAAAAGAAAAACTCTTAGTAAATAAGAGAAGCAAACTTCCTTAATAGGTCTATCCCTATAGACACTACTGTAGCCAGCACAATAAAACCCGATATTTAAGAAGAAGATATATCGATCGAAGTGAAAGAAGCAAACTATTATTATTTACAAAAGTAAATAATAATTTATTTTTGTAATTGCAAAAGTAGAAATATAACAAAGCTGACAATTTATATTTTAGAATTAATAAACGAAGTGAGAACATTTTTGTTGCAGTCAAAATACAAAACTTATTTGCATTTCTATATTCCGTCATGTTTTTTTAAATGCCATTTAAAATAGCATGAGAATGGCATACATCTAGGAGTAAATCTAGTAAAAGACATACAAGACCTATATCCACAATACTACAAAACACAATGAGAAAAATTAAATAAACCCTAGATGAAAGGGGAGATGCATCCCAAAAGGTTGGAAGGATCACTATTGTAAATAGTTCAATTTTATCCAAGTTGAACCATAGATGTATGGTTATTCTAATTAAATACCAAAAGTTTATTTTAACTTTTATTTATTTTTGAAAGGCAAAGAGAGACAGAACATGAATGGGGAGGGGCAGAGAAAGAAGGAGACACAGAATCCGAAGCAGGCTCCAGGCTCTGAGCTGTCAGCACAGAACCGGATGCAGGGCTCAAACCCACGAACCGCGAGAACATGACCTGAGCCGAAGTCAAACGCTTAACCAACTGAGCCAGCCAGGCGCCCCCTCCCCAAAGTTTTTAAAATAGGAATTGATAAACTGATTATGAAGTAGATATGGTGTTATAGAGTGCCAATAAAAGCTAAGGCAAACTGAGACAAGAACCTGGCTGGGTGGCACTGGCAGATAATAAGACTCACTTTTTAAACGTTTATTTTTGAGAGAGAGAGAGAGAGAGAGAGAGAGAGAGAGAGAGAGAGAGACAGCATGAGTGGGGAAGAGGCAGAGAGACACACACACAGAATCTGAAGCAGGCTCCAGGCTCCGAGCTGTCAGCACAGAGCCCAATACAGGGCTCAGACCCACAAACCGTGAGATGATGCCCTGAGCCAAAGTCAGAGGCTTAACCAACTGAGCCAGCCAGGCGCCCCAATAATAAGACTTAATATAAAGCTACAATACCTGTGACATCGTGGGATTGGTATAAGTGTAAACTACAGAGCAGAACAGAGACAGAAACGGACTTACATATGCAAGATTTCTTAATTCATGAAAAAGATAACACACCCCAGACAATGGGGAAAGATGGAATTTTCATTAAATTGTTCTGTCGATGGATACACAAGTGGGAAAAAAGTGAATTCTGATTCCCTTCTCATGACTGTTATAAATCTATTTAAGATAAATTAAAAAGTTCTCTGTGAGACTGGAAACAGCCACACTGTTGGAAATAAACCATAAATTATTTTCGTGAAGCTGGTGTAGGGTAGAGTTCTCACAAAGGACCCAATGAATAAAAGCCATAAAATAGGAGTTTAACAAACCATCCTTAATCAAAAGACACTAAGAAGATGAAAAAGACAAACCTCGGGATGAGTATAAATTATCCTACCAAAAGTATATGCAGCAAATAGAATGCTCCATCAAGTCAACGAGGAAAAAAAAAGTCAACACAAATATTAAAGGCATAAAATATAAATCAGAGCATAAAAGTCACCTCCACATACCTGGAAAGATTCTGAATACCATTAGCTGTCTGAAAATGAAAATTCAAAACATAATGGGATTTCATTTCCCAGTCCCCTAATGTCTACAGTTGCAAAATGATAACAATATCAAGATTGGTTAAGTAATGAGTAACTAGGCTCTATAAATATTTGGAGAAAGAGTCAAAATAGTACAACCACCTTGGAAAACCATTGGCAGAATCTACTGAACCTGAATGCTCGCCTGTCCTCTCCCCAGCCACTCCCACCCTCATATGTACCTACAGAAATGTACACAGGTGTGCGTCAAAATGCATAAAGAGCGTATAGTCTTAATAGTCAAAATATTGTATTCTTAATATTCAACAGTATTTTTAATGTTAAAAAGTGGGGAACATCTCAATGTCATTCTAAAATTAAATGGCTAAGTAAAATTGACATATAATCATATCGTGGAATAGAGTGATGATGACTGGTTTTTCAAAAAAACACAATAAAGATGAAATTCACAAACATAATGCTGAATGATGGGAGCCAGACACAAGGGAGTAATAATGTCTGATTGCATTCATGTGAAGTATACTGTCAGGCAAAGCTAATTCATGGTGGCCGACTTCAAGATGGTGACTGCCTTGGGAGTGCATAGTTAGGAAAAGGGACAAGAGTATCTGTTGTGTTTTATGATGTGGGTTTAGGCCGTGGGTGTACAAGTTGTAAAACAAAGCAAGACAAAACAACAAAAACCAAAACCACAAAACAATTGTAAAATTTATGGAACCACTCAGTCAGGGCTTGTGCCCCGTTTTGTGCATATGTTAAACATCATCCAATACTACATGAAAACACTTAGTTACCCTCGAGCAGCTTTCCAGGGTTAGCATCCCAGAGTTTGGATCTGGAAGGGCTGAATTTTTAATTTTTACCCTTTGTCTTCAATATTGTGGCTTTGGACAAGTCATTTATTTCGTCTCCAAACCCATATCTCATTGGAACAGAAGGTCTGACAATAATACTCATATCATAGAACCATTATCAGGATTAAATCTAGTAATATATTTTATGTGCATAGCACTTAACACAGTGCCTGACACCAAATACACCCCCCAAATGTTTGATGTAATTGTCAGCGTATATTGTCAACGGCGTCTGACATGTGGTAAGCACTCGATGTTAAGAGCCATCATTCCATTAATATTAGCAGCACTAACGTAGACACCATTTTAGCCCAATGCCTCTCACATATCACGTGCTCTCTGAAGGGTTTCTGCATGAATATTCGAGTGACATGAAAATTCCGAAGACCAGCAGCCTGGCTCATCCTTGGCCCTGAAGCCAGTAATTGTGCTAAATCTTCGGGTTCTCCCAGAGATTGTATAGGAAACGTGAGAACAGCTCTCTGGCAGTTATCCCTGAAGTATGGGGACCGTGTTGGTGATAACTAAAAGTTGCAATTAGAGGAATTTCCTCACAGTGCCTCTGGGTGCCATCACCCTGGTTTCGCTACAGACTTTAGCCATTTTCAATCTGTGCCTCATTAGACAGCGGCACGAGCATCCTATGGAGACATTTGGAAAATAAGCTTTGTAAAAGGAGGTCCTCCTTCTCTCTCCCAACCTTTTCCACTCTGCAGGTGTGTTCTGCAGATGCTGGGGACACCGAAGGGAGCTTTGGGACAGAGCCAGCCCATCCCTGCACCGTCGCACATGGCTTCTTTGCCTCAATTTATGTGTGAGCAAAAACCACTGAAGGTGTTTGCTGTTTCATCACGTCCTAAATTATTTAGCTCTTGTGGCATCTGCTCACTTTCTTGTGAGCTGACGAGACATCTGGGTGATCCACAAAAGCTCCAGTTGGATGTGACCTCTTTATTCCTGGACACAGGAGACATAAGGGAAACCCACCGCTAGCTGCATGGACTTGGCATAGCCACTCTGCACGGCGTGGTTGCTCTTCTGGAAAATGAGAAAATAAAAACTGCTATCTGGACAGCTTGGAAGGTTAAATAAAACTGGAGTCCTCAGCAGCTTTGCATTTCTACTTCCCCACGTTTGGACCGAGGGATTTCCTCAGCCGGAGCACCACCGCTATCCGGCCAGACCAGACTCCTAGATACTTCCCGGAATAAACCCCCAAGCTGGTATCCTCCAGGTCTTTGCTCAGAAAATGACCCCGTACACAGACCCCGTGTGCTCTTTCCTTCTGGATGTGTCCATGGGAACAAAACACTACTTCCTAGGGCAATTCCAATCCCAGTTAGAATGAACTTCACCCGAGCCCATTGGTTCTCAGGCTGGGGTGACACCCCACCCTCCTCTGGGGCCGTTTAGCAATACCTTTAGACATTTTTCGTTGCCACAACTGGGTTAAGGCCAGTGCCTCTGCTAACAGCCTCTGTAATGTAGGACGTTCCCACACAGAAAGAATGACCTAGCCCAAGATCTAGCCCCACAGGTCAGTAGTGCTGAGGTCACAATGCTCTGTCTGATTCTGTCGCCCGAGACCTAATCAGGGGCTGCATTTTGCCCCAGCCCCTCTTTACCAGAGCAGCTTTCTGTCCATCCTTCTCAACAATGACTAGTGAGTTCCCAAGGAGGGAAGGAGCTTTCAGCTGGTATAAGAGAAGTTTTGGTGGTAACCCAAGGCCAAGGCCAGCTTGAGTTGCCTATTTCCCAGCTGGATTCATCTCCCCAGTTTATTAAGGAGATTATACTATATGGCTACCAACAAAGGATTACAAGATGCTCAATGGAACAATTAGGCTGATTGGTATTCGCTGACACCAGACAGAGAGAAAGGCCTGAGGAACATCTCACCAATCACCTATCCTACCACGAGAAGAGCTTGAAAGCCATGGGCCAGTTTGAACCATTTTAAATATCTACTTTTAGCCCTTCAGACGGATGTTATATGTTTCCCTTTTGTGAAGAGAATGCCCTAGTGATGAGTGATTACTGTAGCCTTTATGAAAGATCATGATGGAGGCGAGGCTTTGAAATCCCATGAACAAGTCTGCAAAGTGCCTCTGCTTTCCATTTTTCTCTTAAATTTTCCACTTCACCTGTTAAATGCCATCCAAAAGGCCACAAGGAACTCTGCTCTCTGGCCTGAGGCCCCACACTTGTGTCTTTTGTCCCTACTTGGTGCAGAGGACTCGGGTTTGGTCTTATCTCCGCTGATGGTATTAATTTCAAAGAAAAAGCAAATACTGCCCTGAAGGCATTTGCCTTGGAGACTCTGGTATTTTTGCTCTGGGAATGTGGGAATCCTACCATGAATGTTAGCCCGCTCAACGGGATACATGGAAGGTCTGGAAGTCTTCATGTCACATATTCATTTGTTTCCAAATAAATGCACTGGTGTGTGCATAGCGTGGTATCACACAAGCCCATGCGCATAAGCACATAGCTGTTCCTGCACCTGTGAGAACCTCTCACTGATTTACCGTATTGCAATTGTTCCCACCTGGGAGCATTTTGTCCCCTAGATGACATTTAGCAACCTCTGGAGATGTCTTGGGTTGTTACCACTGAGGGAGAGGGTGTCACCAACATCGGGTGGGTAGATGCCAGGGAGGCTGCTAACACTCTGTGGGGCAGAGGCTGCATCTCAGAACGAGGGTCATGCAGTCATGATGTCAGTAGGGTGGAACTTGAGAAAGCCACTAGGCAGAAGGGTGCCACGCTGGTTTTTCAGACCCTTCTGTGGTCTGGCCGTCGACATGCTCTCACCATTCAATCCCAGCGCCCTTACATATGGCTCATCAATCCTCTCCATCAATATATTGATAATGTCTGAAACAGTAGGGCGGGAGATTTTCTTTCTGTTTTATGCACTGTAAGTAACTGTGGGATGAGCGAGTGACAGGACACGAGACTCAACACGTGCCCCCCAACATTTGCACGAAGCGCCCCTCCTGCTCCAGTGTCCCCTTCCCTCCTCCTCGGTGGAGCCCGGCCCTCTCTATCATTCAGTGCTCAAGCGTCCCCTCTTTGGGATGTCCCTCCTTCCCGCAGACAGTGTCCTACCTCCTTCGCTGTGCTTTTCCTCACCTTTGACCCTCCTCTACAGTAAAACCTTGGGTGGCGAGTAACTTGTTCTGCGAGTGTCCCACAAAATGAGCAAACATTTCTAATAAATGTTAACCTGGTACGTGAGTGGTGACTTGCAATACGAATAGTACGTGACGCTGAACGTCACATGATCACCCTGAGCCAGTGGCGCTCTCTCTCTCTCTCTCTCTCTCTCTCTCTCTCTCTCTCTCTTGCTCGCTGTGGGATTGTGGGTGAGAGTCTCTCATGCTTTGATTCTTAGTCTCAGGCCTCCGTGTTTAGCAGAAATCAGTGCTTTTTCAGAAGCTCAGAAGGTGCACAACTGGCACTAGTGTATTTTTTGTCACTTCAAAGCACCTACGGACAGTCCTTTGCTTTTCCAGACAAGAGGAAGCTTAGGAATGCGTTGCTTCATTCTAGGTCATTGGATAGCATTGGATAGGTTCCTTGTCAAAGTTGTACAAGAGGAAAAAGATTTCATTGAGCCACAGATAGCAGCGATTCCGTTAGCAATAGTGACAGTCACCCTGCACAATCCCCCTCCTCTCTCGGGTCTCCCTCACACAGCCATGCAGGTTTGCAAAGGTAGGTGCAGGTTCATGTGTTTATTTGCCCTTATATTTTGATTTCTTTATTATTTTGAATTATATTACAGTATCATAGTCATTTTTACATGAATATTTTTGGGTTGTGTAACGAATCAGCTGAGTTTCCATTATTTCTTATAGGGAAATTCGCTTCGATAGACAAGTGCTTTGGATTACAAGCATGCTTCTGGAATGAATTATGCTTGCAAACCAAGATTTTGCCGAATTTTGTTTTTGTCGCCGTCCTTCATCTTTCCGCACATTTACCTTCTCTCCATGCCCCCACGTGTTCCCAAGGCGGGCCTTAGGCTGTATTCAGTACCCCCGGGGCCGCTCACAGTGCCTGGCACCGAAGAGGTGCTTAGCAAAGACAGTTCGCACGAATGGGTGAAGAGGAACGGAGTCTATTCACTCCATTCAGCAGGGCTGGGGAGGTGGGGGGGCCCGCAGGAGGCTAGGATGTGGGGAGACAGCAACTCGTGCTCCTTCGCGCACACAGCCTGGCACCCAGCGCCCCTCCCCACCACCCAGGAATGGGCCGAACCTTTGCTGAGCGCACCAGCCCTGTCTTGAGGGCTGCTGGGGACATGAGTTGGGGTTTGTATGAACAGAAATAGGGTGTTATGTAGATTTATAAGAATAAGAGAAACAAAGAATGCTTGATGGGGAAGTCATGAGGTAGAAGTCAAACATTCTAGGCGATTTTTTCCCAGTTCCTAGAGAAGATGTCGCAAGAGAGACATGAAAGGAACTTTAGGGTTGAGGCAGACACTCAAGGACCCGGCAGGTCACATGCCGCCTCTGCATCTCGGGACAAGAGAGCCTGACTTTACGTGGGTCAGGGGTCTGGGGAGGGGGGCTGTGGAAAGAGGAGGGGGCTTAGCACCTTGGCAGGGCACACATTTAGCATCAGAAAATGGTAGTCTTGAGCCCGGTGGGCGAAGCCGCCGAACCAACCCCTCGGCCCTGAGCGAGACTCAGCAGGCAAGACCGTCAGCGTCTGTACGCGTCTAGAGAACCGAGAGGACAGGGACCCAGGAGGTTGTTACAGGAAACTGTGCACTAAAGAGCGAAACCCATCTGCCTTCTCGTGCGGAATAAATCCACAAATACAGTTTGTGAAACTGTTCAAGTCCACATTTCAGACATAGAAAACAGTTCCTTAATTGAGAAAAACCCAGAAAGCCATTCACTTGAGAGCTGGGCACCACCACACACAGAGGACCCCTCACTCTTTGTAGAAAGAGATTTGTGAGGAAGTCAGGCCATTTCTGTGGATCAAAGGAGAGGGCGCATTCTCCCTGAATATGATGAAACTGCCCACAGGAAGTGTCGGAGGGCACTTCCTGTGAGTCCAGGGAGCTCATGAGGGGGAGTGTTGGGAGCCAAACCAAGGTGATCCAGTAACTTCTAGAAGGATGCAGTGTCATGTTGTGGCTGGTTGAGTGACAGTACTTATTCTGATTTTTCAAACGTGTTCGGAGCTTTTCGTGGGATTTACCACTTCCGCTGACCAAGTTGTTTGTAGAACGGTGACCCAGTGGCCCCGAGTATTTTTGCTGTGTGGTATATTTAATTTAAAAAATCTGCACCGAGAATTGAAGTGGACGATAGAAATCCATATTTACCAAGTCTCCAAAGAGAAGATATGACGATATGGCCACACTGGACTTGGCTGAAGTGGCCTCTCTTTCAGTTCCCGCCTCGCCCTCCACTGTGGGTCTTTCTTTGGGAGTCCTGAGGCCTCTGGCTGCTACCTCACGGCTTTATCACCATCCGTAATGGACGACGGGGGAGGGCTTTACACTTGTCATGAGTCTGGCCTCCCCAGTCACTCTTTCAGTGGCCCCTTGGCCCAGTGAAGCCCCACCGTGATCCCACAGCGTCACCTACCCATTCAGGAGGGACCCCCACACTCCAACAGTTTTGATCATGACATTATCCTTACTTAATAGGATCACCAGAGGGTTTGAACGGATCACTCTTTATCAGCTGTGCTTTATGATACTTCGTGGGGTCACGGTATACAGTCACGATATCAGCAAATTTGGGCATGCCGCAGGCCGTGGGGTACATCCCTGTGAGTGCCAGGCCAACCATCACCTCAGGATGTTTTATGTGTAGTATAAAGGAATAATCTAACACCCACAATTTATTGAGCACTTATTATGTACTGACTGCTTCTCAGTCAACCCTCACAGCAATCTAGTGATGTGTCTTTGTCCCCAGAGAACACAGGAGACAACTCAAGGTCAAGGAGGATTTTACTGTTGGCTCTCAAGAACCCTCTGGATGACAGGGTAATTGGTTGCATGGGTGAGTGAGTCAGTGTTGGGACGAAGGAACACATGGAATGCCCGGTGACCAGGCTGGGTTGTCACATCAGGATCAGACATAGTGTTCTCAGCCCAGGCTGCACATGAACGTGACTGGAGTTGTTTAAAAACACACATCTAGGCACATAAAACAATGCTCAACATCACTCATCATCAGGGAAACACAAATCAAAACCACACTGAGATACCACCTCACACCTCTCAGAGTGGCTAAAGTGAACAAATCAAGAGACTACAGATGCTGGCGAGGATGTGGAGAAACAGGCACCCTCCTACACTGTTGGTGGAAATGTAAACTGGTGCAGCCGCTCTGGAAAACAGTGTGGAGGATCCTCAAAAAACTATCCATAGAACTGCCCTATGACCCAGCAGTAGCACTGCTGGGGATCTACCCAAGGGATACAGACGTGCTGATGCATAGGGGCACATGTACCCCAATGTTCATAGCAGCACTGTCAACAATAGCCAAAACATGGGAAGAGCCTAAATGTCCATCACCTGATGAGTGGATCAAGAAGATATGGTATATATATACAATGGAGTACTACATGGCAATGAGGTGGAATGAAATATGGCCATTTGTAGCAAAGTGGATGGACCTCGAGGGTGTCATGCTAAGTGAAATAAGTCAGGCGGAGAAGGACAGGTACCATATGTTTGCATTCAAAGGTCTAACAGGAGAACAGGAGAAACCTAATGGAGGACCAGGGGGAGGGGAAGAGGGAAAGAGAGTTGGGGAGAGAGAGAGGGATGCAAAACTTGAGAGACTATTGAATACTGAAAACGAACTGAGGGTTGAAGGGGGAGGCGGAGGGGGGAAAAGAGGTGGTGGTGATGGAGGAGGGCACTTGTGGAGAAGAGCACTGGGTGTTGTATGGAAACCAATTTGACAATAAACTATTAAAAAATTAATAAAAATAAAAACACACATCCACAGGCTCTCCCCTGGAGACCTGGACGGAACTGGAGGGGAGGAGTGGGTATTAGGCTTCTCAAGGGCCCCCAGATGAGACTAATGTACAATCACATTAAGAACCACTTAGTTGGGGAAAAGGACATTCTTCATCAGACCTAACAGCTTGATGGTGGGGGGGGGGGCGGGAGAGAAGCCATGGCTCCTGATGATATTCATGGTGGCCGCTAAGAGTCTGTAACAATCAGGGCTGGCGATTCTCACCTGCCAGGGAGTCTGGGCACCCCTGCAGAAAAGGTGAAGCAGTTGGCTAAGCGTCTCCCTCCCTAGGATGAGGATTAGGCCTGAGAAGGGCTCCCAGCCTGATTTTGCAAGGGGGGCAGGGGGGCTGGGCCCCACGGCCCCACCTAGCAATAGGCAGGAAGGGGTCTGCTGGCTGGAACCCTGGAGATGGCCCAGAGGAGCCAATGATGCAGTGCCCTTCAAACTGAGTCTCCAAATATTTGTTTAACATTTATTTAATCGGGACTTGGAGTGATTGATTTGCAATTAATGCAAAATGTAGGCATACCAATGTGTTTATTTGGTTTAAACATTTTATTGCTGTGACAGCGTTCAGTAAGAAGGAAACTCATTTAATAGAAAGCGTGAGTTTTCGTTTTGATTTTTGCTTTGAATCATTTTAATTTCAAACTGTGGCAGGTAAGACACCAAATTATATTAAACAGACGGTTCTGTGGATATTGAGGGCCCCTTATGAACTATTATTGCTTATAGACCAAAGCTGCCCTGAAGTGTTTCCCACTGTAAGGCTGGCCCTTTCTTTGAAAGACAATTTTTTTTAAAAAGCGGTGAACTCTGCACTCTAGTGGAGAAAAGTCTCATTGCAGAGACTCCTATTTATTCCATAAATCTTAGAGATGGGTCAGGTTCAGAGCCACCAGCTTTGAGAAGAAAGTGAGCAAGGGGCTTAGTCTCACCTCAGGACATCTTGGAGGACTTACTGTGGGGCTTCTCCATGCTGTGTCCCGTCCTAAACGCCTTGGATAGAGATGAACAAAACGGACGAGACCTTGGTTTTCATGAAATTTACATTCTAGTTGGAGGAGAGAGACAGTGAACAAAATTTTAAAAATAATAATCTATATTTAAAAATGGGCGAAGGACTCAAGTGATATTTTTCCAAAGAAGACACACAGATGGTCAGCAGGTACCTGGAAAGGTGCTGTGCATCCCTGGTCCTCAGGGGAAGGCCAACCGAAGCACGGTGAGCTTTCACCTCACACCTGTCAGGACCCTATTTCGAAAAGACAAATGATAACAAGGGTTGATGAGGATGTGGAGACAAAGAGCTCTCCCTGCACTGTTGGTGGGGATACAAACTGGTGCAGCCTCCGTGGAAAACAAGAAGTTTAACCCGGAGCCTGATACGACCCAGCAATCCCCCTGCTGGGTATGAAGCCACAGGAAACAGAATCACTGTCTGGAAGTGCCACCACACACCCACACTCATGGCAGCAGTATTTATAGTAGCCAAGGTACGAAGCGACCTAGGTGTCCATCGGGGGAGGAACGGACACAGAAGATGTGGTGTATTTACATATCACGGAATATTATTCAGCCTTCAAGAAGGAAGCCCATCCTTTGCAAAGCATGAATAGAACTGGAGGGCATTATGCGAAGTGAAATAAGTCGAACAGGAAAGATAAATACAGTATGGCGTCACTTATATGTCAAATCTAAAAAAAAAAATCAAACTCATAGAAACATAGACCAGAGAAGTGGTGGCCAGGGGTAGGGTTTAGGGGGTATAAGGAGATTGGTAAGAGAATACAAAGTTGCAATTAAAAGTTTTCACCCCACAAAATACATAAATATGTGAGATGATGGAAGTGATAATGTAATAGATGGGAAAATTTTTTTCACATTGTGTCTGCACCTCAAATCATCACGTTGTACACTTTAAATAGCTTATAACTTCTTTTCACTGTTTTATTTATTTTTGAGAGCAAGCAGGGAGGGGCAGAGAGGAAGGACAGAGGACCTGAAGCAGGCTCTGCACTGACAGCAACCAGCCCGATGCGGGGCTCGACCTCACAAACCATGAGATCATGACCTGAGCTGAAGTCAGATGCTCAACTGACTGAGCCACCTAGGCACCTCCAAATAGCTTATAATTTTGTCAGTCACACCTCAATAAAGCTGAAAGAATCCGTATGATGGTGAGTGCTGGCAGCGAGTAACCCCAGGAGACAAAGGATGACCATAAGGTCAAGGAGGCTTCTCAGAAAGGGGAAGCCAAGGGGTGCCTGGGTGGCTCAGTCGGTTAAGTGTCTGACTTCGGCTAAGGTCATGATCTCACGGTTTGTGGGTTCGAGCCCCACGTCAGGTTCTGTGCTGACAGCTCTGCCCCTCCTCTACTCATGCTGTTTCTCTCTGACTCAAAAATAAGTGAACATTAAAAAAATTAAAAAAAAAAATAAAGTTGAAGCCAAGATGGAATCTGAATGGCAGAGGAGACCCACACAGAGGCCTGACTTCCGTGCAAAGGTCCTGAGGTTGGGAGGGTCTGGGTGTGCTCTGTGAGGCTGCAGCACGGAGGAGGAGGGAGGGGGCAGCAGAGTCACAGCACTGAGCAAGGGCCCACATGGCAGGATGACGGGCTTGAGTCCAGCTACAGTGTGAAAGCCGCTGTAGGATCTTAAGGAGGAAG
Organism: Helogale parvula; assembly: GCA_004023845.1. Taxonomy (NCBI): domain Eukaryota; kingdom Metazoa; phylum Chordata; class Mammalia; order Carnivora; family Herpestidae; genus Helogale; species Helogale parvula. The sequence goes on from PJEM01000231.1 coordinate 624,857, forward strand.
GCTGTCACATGCCTGTCTCCGCCTATCTGTAACCAGTGCTGCGGCCAGACCAGCCCTTGGGGCTTGCGTGATGATTGCCGGAAGCTCTCCACAACAATCATCAGGAAACTTTGAAAAAAAAGAAAAAGAGGTTTACTCCTCGCAGGTCCTGGAAGGCACAGGGCACATGTGGGGCCATGAGCTCAGGCCGAGGGCTTTGCTTTCACTAGGGTCACGGGTGAGCCCTTAGGGCTTCAAGGGCTCACTCCATATTGCTGAATTTAAAATGTAACAGTGGGAATTTATTTTTTTAACTTTTTAATGTTTATTTTTGAGAGACAGACAGAACGTGAGTGAGGGAGGAAAAGAGAAAGAGGGAGGCACAGAATCCAAAGCAGGCTCCAGGCTCTGAGCTAGCTGTCAGCACAGAGCCCAACGTGGGGCTTGAACCCATGAACCGTGAGATCATGACCTGAGCTGAAGTCAGACGCTCAACCAACTGGGCCACCCAGGTGCCCCAAGATTGGGAATTTAAAACAAAAGGAGAGAAAAAAAAGCGGGCAGCCCACGTAGTCAGGTCTGGAAACCAACTAAGGTATCCGAAACAAAGGAGGGGGAGGGCCGACCTCACCGGGTCCTGTGGCCGGCAGCCTGTCCACCGGGCAGCGCCACCACCGAAGCGGGTGACTGGCAGTCATGCTGAAGGCAGGCGCTTGCGTTGCAGAAGGGGAGACCCCGCTCTCCGGCGGCACGACAGGCCACCTGCTAAGCCCGGACTCTGCTTTGGGGGCACAGGTGCAGGTGGGAAAGGTGGAGGGGATGCAGCGATCCCCGATGGCAGCCGCTGGAACGGCAGTGGGGCCACGAACGACAGTCACCTGTGGATGTGCCGCGAGGGGAGCGTCTGCAGGACTCCACAAAGGGGCGAGCGCTGGTCCTGACGAAGGAGAGGGCACGGAGGGCGATCGATGCCGGATTTCAGACTGGAGCCGCAGTCTGTGACGGTTTCCACGGACCTCATCGGGGAGGGGTGACGCTGAGGACGCAGACCCCAAATCTGATAGAAGAGTGTCCAGTAGAAGCAAAATGAGAACCGACGGGTGGCACCGTCGGAGGAAACATGGGGCTAAGATAACGGCATAGTTACAGGTCCGCTGAATCACCTGCTCTGAGTAGCCAGCAGCTCAGGACGCACTCCAGGCTGCACCGCAGCTGGTCGGTGGCTGCCTCGTCCCCTGACCAAGGCCGCTTCCTGCACATGTCAGGCCAGGCTGCGTGTTCCCACCGGGCCTGCCTTCTTGGGGGACTGGACCCCTTTCCTCTCCCTGGGCAGAGGCAGGAACAGAGAAGGACCTCGCGGACCTTATGCAGGGACCTAGTTCTTCTGTCTTTGGGGCTCCATCAGCTCCAGCCTGCAGGTGCATCCATTCAGTTAGATGCAAGATCTCTTCCGTCCTTTCAAATTCGTTTCGTGCATGCGCTGGCAGGTGCGGCAGGACTCCTCCTGGTTTCCAGGCTACAAATCGCTGGCTCCTGAAATCTGAATTTGGTACACGTGTTATGGCCGGCTTCTGTTTTTCTCCCTCGGCTTCTTGTATAAAGGGTAACGGAGGAGGCACCGAGAGACTCTGTGTCAGAGATTCAGGAGGGTTCTTTAATGTCTCGGATGTAGGAATCCGTTGTCCCCCATCCAAGGCGGGTTAGGCCTCCGTCATCCGCGGGGCGATGCTACTTGTTTCAAGAGAGGCAGGTGTTTATAGAAAGCTGTGGGGGGAGGTGGCAGATTAGACCGTGTCTCACATCCCGCAGGTGACCACTGTTCTGAGATTCAGCAAAGTTTCTTGAATGGGTGCTTCTCCATTTCTCTGCCCCTTGGGACAATTTCCAGAAACTGTTGACCAAGAAGTCCTTCACACTCCCCTGAGCCTAACTGCACTTGAGACAGACTTCCTGACTCTGGGGTCTCTGACCTCCCTGTTCTTAGTCCACTTTCTTTGAAAAGCACGAAATTATAAATCCTGTCTCTGCTCCCGTGAGACGTGCATCTTCTTAAAAGCCTTTTGCCAGTGTCACGGTCCAGGAAAATCTTTCTTGGGACCTGGAAACTCCTTGGGGATGCAATCATCAGAAAAGATAGTGAGCAGGGTTTAGGATCCTAACTCTGAGGACAACCCGCTCCGCGCTGTGAAGCTACCTCCTATCTTCATACAGGGGAGACCTCGCTTCGGACAAAACCAGTGAGCAAACGCAGATCCGTTCACGGGCTCCGGTCTCTCTCCACAGCAGCCTGGCAGGAAGGCGGACTTGCCTGTTAAGTCTGGCCCAGGGCAGTCGTGGCTTGGACACTTTGATGCTTGCGTTCTGTCTGATTTTCACCAGTGTCAGTGTTGTGCTGGGGACGCTGTCCACAGGGCTCCCTCTGGACCTCTCTGCCCCTTAGGCACTATCTCTACACTAGACTGAGGCAAGTCCCAGGGTCAGAGGCCCCCACTACACCCTTGATGGCCGTCCCCGCAGTGAATCCCTGGCACACGACGGGTGAGTGCAGACCAGGGAGCAGTTACGAAGCTCCACGAACCAGGCCCAGAGCTGGGTTCTAGAGACTCACGATGAGGAAAAGAGGCAGAGTTCCGAGCTGGCCGCGTCAGGTCAGGTCTGGTGAGAAAGGTAGGCTTTGGCCTAAAAGAAGTAAGGAACCCTGGGAGTGTGCGCCAGGAGGTGTTAGGGTTGGGGTTAGGGTTAGGGTTAGGAGGTGACATATCATATTTATATTTGTATTTTATTTTTTAAGTCTATTTTTTTTGAGAGAGAGGGAGAGAAAGCATGAGCAGGGGAGGGGCAGAGAGAGAATCCCAAGCAGATGCCACACTGTCACTGTGGAGCCCATCTCGGGGCTCAAACCCACGAACTGTGAGATCACGACCTAAGCCAAAATCAAGAGTCAGACACTTAACCGACTGAGCCACCCAGGTGCTCCCACATTTGTATTTTTAAAATCTGGATCTATGAAATGAGCTTTTCACAAATGCGAGGGCTGATTTTTCCCCCTATGGGCCCTGAGCCCGATATCCATTTTCAATTACTCTGACTCCTTTCTAATTATCGTCCCTCTGCTCACGAGGACAGGCCACTACGGGCCCTGTTGGCCTGAGTGACTGGAAACAGGCGTGGAGAACATGGCCCAAAGCCTTTTCCATTTAATTTATTGGAAAATTCCAATTAATTCGTTGGAAAATATATGATTGGAAGGATTTAAGATAATATGAAACCAGAAAGCAAATATTGATGTTCAACCTACAAGCCCAGGACTTAATGAGAACTCATCCGACAACCGCCCTCACATGAAAGGGGCTCAGGGGACCCGTTCATGATTGAAACCGGAGGAAAGCCACTCTCTGGTTTTCAGTCATATGTACATTTAAAAAAAAATTTTTAAGGTTTTATTTTTATTTTTGAGAGAGAGAGACATAGAGTGTGAGCAGGGGAGGGTCAGAGAGAAAGGGAGATGCAGAATCAGAAACAGGCTCCAGGCTCTGAGCTGTCAGCACAGAGCCCGACACGGGGCTCAAACCCACGAACCGTGAGATCATGACCTGAGCTGAAGCCAGACGCTTAACTGAGCCCCCCAGGCACCCCCATATGTACAGTTTTTTAAGGGACGAGGTAGCCATAAGGAAATTTAGGACAGGAAGCCTTGCAAATGCAGCCCCCTGCCCACCGATGGAGAAACGCCTGGGGTGACTGTGCTCTCGGGCTTGGTAGGGTCAGTACACAGGTCACCCAGACACGCGGGGACTGTGGTGGCCACAGGGCAGCACCAGGCTGGAGACGCATGTCCTGGCCGCCTGTTCCCAGGCCAAGAGGAGCCTCTGTGTGGCCCGGAGCAGCCAAGGTGTTCTCTCTGCACCTCAGTTTTCTAAAGATAATGTGATTGAACAGATGCCTTTACGGGAAACTCTTGGTCCTGAAGGCACCGATAAGTCTGTATCCTAGGAAAGAGGAACTGGCTTCAGCGTGGCCGAGGGCTCTAGAACCCAGGACAATGTGGCTGATTCTTCTTAGTTTTGGAATCCCCGGCCAGCAGATGCTTCCGGCTGTGGCCATCCATTATTCTCTCCACCCACTCTCTGACAGGTGTCAGAGCCTTTAATAAACTCTTGGAATAAGCCTATTTATTTAACGTAAATGTAAATAAAGAGGGAGAAGGAAAAGAGAAAGTGGAGTTGATGCTGGCAGTGTGGTCTCTAAGAGCAGAGACGCCCTGAGGCGGATTCCTGGCACCCTGGGTCCCAGCCACCAGCTGTGTGCCGCTGGTAAGTTAGACTTTTCGTTTCAGTTTGGGGAATGATATCCCTTCATGTTTCATGGAGTTTTGAGGATTAAATGGGATAATGCCTGTGTTTACTTAACGACAAGAACAAAAAAGGCTAAGAGAGTAAAAAGCAGGTGCCATAGAAAGTTCGGGCCTGCCCAGCGCAGAAACGATGTTCTGTGGGGTGAGGGGAGAGGTGGAGTATGTCCTTTAAAGCCAACCCCTCCCTCCCAGGGGCGCCTGGGTGGCTCAGACAGTTAGGCATCCGACTCGACTTCGCCTCAGGTCATGATCTTGTGGTCCATGAGTTCAAGCCCCACGTCGGGCTCTGTGCTGACAACTCAGAGCCTGAGCCTGCTTCAGATTCTATCTCCCTCTCTCTTTCTACCCCTCCCCTGCTCACACTCTGCCTGTCTGTCTGTCTCTCTCTCTTTGAAAAATAATTAAACATTAATAAATAAATAAATAAATAAAACCAACCACCCCACACGCTATCTGCGTGCACTTTAGGTAAGCAAAATCTCAGCCCGACTAGGACGTGAGTCTCTGCCCTGAAAACAACGTGTGGGCTGATCGAGACAGGCACAGGGCCAGAGCTTGCAGAGCTTGGGCCTTTGCCTGGTCAGTCAGCCTAAGGCCATGGTCAGCCCCCCAGATGTCAATGAACCAGCCGCCTCCCAAGCAAGGTATTTGGCAGAATTCTCAGCACATGATGATTCCATTAGTACAATTAATATCACTTAAAAATACACAGGGAAGAAAAATATAAACTAGACTGTGGTTGTTCTTAGAGATATACCAGGTTTCCTGGCAGCCCGCCTGCCCCAGGAGCGGCCTCCGTCCTGCACCTGTCCACCTGACGGATGTGCTCCATCTGGGGAGCACGGGTCCACAGCCTGGAGCTTCACTTGGACTTTTGCTTCTCTTTGCTGAGCTCCTTAGAGCATAATTGAATAGTAAACAATTTTTTATGGCCCCAGCACGGTTCCTCTGTTGCCCATTGTATCCACACACTCTCCCCCACTCCAGACAGAATGATGCTGCTCGGGGTCTCACCTGCAGCCAGCTCCAACCCCACACCCTCCCAAATTCTTGTGTCGGGTGGTCCTCATCCATCTCTGACACAGATGCCCACATGCCTGTGCGTTCGCAGAGAGTCTTTCCTGTGACAGCCACCACATCCCCCGTCTGCAAACCCTGCGTCCTGTTCACGACCGAGACACACCTCGCCCTCGCTGTAAACTCCCCACCCCCGGTGCCCTCGGCACCATTGATCTCGGACGCCTCCGCATCCCTAGAGTGCTTTGCGCATCGAATCTCCTTAGATCATCTTCGAGTCTAAGTTTATCCTTCTGTGTGAGTAACGGGACAGTAAGGAGGAAGCACTAATATCTACCGGCTCCCTCAGGAGGCACGAATGTCAGCAACAGCTCACGCGTGCCAAGATTCTATAAACGTGCGTGAGGCAGGCACAGAAGTGGGGCGAGTTTAGAAAGTGTTCTTGCAAAGCGTTGCAGTTCTAACTGCATATGGAGCCTGACCTCCCGGGGTGGGATACAGGGGCCAGGGCACGGGGTCAGGGGCCTGATCTCCCGGGGTGGGACCTA